>JAGVVM010003900.1:0-22128 GCA_019149425.1 Psidium friedrichsthalianum
TCCAAAATCATTGATTATTTCTCTCCCTTCGTGGGTTTTCTTGAATAGAAATACTTGAAGTTAAGCGAAAAATTTACACTTAAATTGGGGTTTGGTAACAGCCCCAATTCTTCTTTAAAAAAAAAATACCAACTTTAGATCGAGTCCTAATTTCTAGCCAAACTTATTTCGCCTCATAAGAAATATCAATTTAGTTCGAGTCCTATAATTTGATCTAAATTTCCTTTTGCCTCGTAAATAACACAAACTTTATCTAGGTCTTAATTGTTAGGGTTCGGTGCACAATTACCACAAAGTAAAGCGAAAACAGCAGAAAGAGAAAATTGGATAGATCCTAATTTACACCTTAAATTATTGCTATATCCGACCGAAATTTCATTTAATATCACCTGACACCTATCGTTACAGTCATCAATTATAATAATAAAAAAAGCATATGTAATCATATTATTTTTTAGCCCAAATCTAAATTATTATGAAAAATAGAGTTTAAAATTATAAAAATCTTCCAGTGTTCGGAGGAGACTCCCTTAAATCCCCGCCAGCTCAGCGTGGAGTAGAATCCACGTATTTTTTTATTATTGAGGAATATAAATCACACTCTAATATTTATTCTAAACTGAACCTTTTTTTTTAACTTTTCAATTGATGCTCAAATTTAGCCCGACCTTAATGTTGTCGCCATCAAGCTTTTGTCATAATGCAATTAAAATTGAACGTGTCATGTCTCTCTTTCTCTCACACTCCGCATGTCATTTCACGTGATTTTGTCTTTCCCTCAAGTCTTTTCTTTCGGGGAAAAAGACAAAAAAAAAATCTCTCGAGGAGAATCTCGCCATCTGAGCTCTGCGCGCGCAGAGCTCGAGCTTTCGTTCATTGGGTCTTAAGACAGTGCAAGGCTCTGATCGCGATGGGTGCTTTTCTTCGCGAAGGAGGAGTTCTTTGGAGACGAAGAAGGTGAAAGGGGAAAGAAAAAGGCAGAGAGGAAAAGATAAATACAAAGTGGAATGGCACAATGGAGGAGGGATAGAGGGGGAGATGTCTACGCGACATGACACGTCTTATCTTTAATGGCATTTTAGACGGAAACTCGACGGGGACCGGAATTGGGACCCGACCTGAAATTTGTAAATTTTAAGGACGCAAACCACAAAAAGTTCCGGTAAAATTGGAATATAGACTTTAAAGATTTAACACGAGGGAGGGTGAGGGAGCATCTAAGTACCATTGGAGGTGAACCCAAATTCCCAAAATTGAGAATCGAATTCATCACCCATCACGCAATCTCTTTTTTTTTTTTTTTTGTCCGTGCATTGATGGGCCATCTGAATACAAAGGCCGTCCAGGGATGAATCTTTCGGCATTCTTTTGCCCCCCAGTTGGCCGAAGAAAGGTCACGTTCAGCGGATGCGGACACGGACGCACGTCCCTTTTCTCGTCAGAGATTTAGTCGTTTGCTCGTCCGGTTCTTCTCGGGGCATTTCCTCTGTTCTCTCCAAAAGCTATGAACAGGCTCGTCCTGCCTTGCATTGTCCCCCGTATGGTATCTGCAAGAATGGTGGGAGTCTGATGATTTTGGGATTTACAGAGTTAATTGCTGATGCGGAAACTGAGATTGATTTCTTTTTGACACGGTTCATTTAGTGTTTCAAGGGCCGTTTACGATCCGACCTACCGCTAAATAAATCGATTTCGCTGGTTATGTTTTGATGAGTCTAGCATCGCTCTGTATCTGCACGGCCGACCGTCCGGAATGAATTAATGAGTAGAGGCAACTCGACTCGGGCTCCATTGACCGCAGAGCGGGAGATAAATGCGAGGTTTGAATTGCCATTCAGTTTCATTCGATTGACGCCGGTTATAAAAGGAAAATCATTGTATACAATATGCTGAGGGACCGTTACCAAAAAAGTTATAAAATTATTATTTAGATTTCAATTCAATTCTATCTTTTATTTAGCCATTTAATCGTAAAATTTTTTACTATTTGCCATTGATATGGACAACGGCCATCCTACTAGCATGATCAGTGCTCACCTGAGTAATTATTTGCATTCTTTTTTTACAGATTTCCTGAGTTTTCTATAAATTTCTTTAATTTTTTCTCCTTTTCTTTTCTATTTATTTGTTTCTTTCTTACCTCCTTTGGTTCTGTCATGGCGATCGGCCACAGCAGGGTCGGCATTGCTTATGCCGTGGCCCACCATCACTGAGGCTTTGCAACTAGCAGAACAAGAATGAAAAAAAAAAGATGAGAAAAACTCACAAAAATTGTATAAAAATATATATATATATAAATTTGTGAATATTTTTCAGGTCAATGCTAGCCATCCGTGTCACGAAAGACGCTCGGCAGGGCGAGGTTGATCAGATGCTGCTCCAAATTCTTATGTCCGCATCATTGAAAATGATCCTTGATTTTCAAAGGGATCGCCTATTGATAACCCCGATCATCAGACCCAAAATACCGATAGCTTCTTCCAAAATAAGAAAGAAAATCTAGATGGAAAACAATTTCGTTTTTCCTAATTGGAATTATAAAATAAAAATAAAAAAATGAGCCGGCGCTTCTTTTTTTGAGGGTACAATGACTTTTGAGTGTTTATCCTGTGCCTATGGCGTTAAGTTATGCAAGACAAAAAGGCAAAAAGAATGGTGCTTGAACGTTTCCTCGGTATTAAGTATGATCCCTGAACTTTTCCTTTCTCTGTTGAATCGTATTCTTGAACTTCTAAAAGCTAATCTATGTGATACATGTTAGGATTCGGCGTACAATCAAATCGAAATAAAACGTAAAGCGAAAAGAGAAATAAACACAAGATTTATCCTTGTTCACCATTAAACTATGATTACGTTCAGTAAAAGATTTCACTATAATTAGCACTTTGAACCTCTTGTTATAGTACTCAATTGTAAGCGAAAAAAAATATACATAGCAGTATTATTTATGACTCAAACGTAAATTACTAATGAAAAAATTATGAACTCAAATTATGAAAGTATTTTGATATCTCGAGAGCATTGTCCTCTTAAGACCCTCGTCTGTTCCGCTCGCGTGGGGGCGGAACTCACGTGACTTTTTGTAAGTACAAATCACACCCCCAATAATACGGTCCCCCGGTTAGAAATTCCAATGCCTCCGGCCAACGCCGCCGTTATTTATGTCGACTAGACCTCAGATTTGCCGCGGTGGCGCCCACGTGATTTACCAGGCGTTTCCACATTACGCGTGCACCCGCATCTCTCGTTGTTCTCCCAAAGTACAAGGGAAAAGAGCAGGGAGGGGTGTAAAAAGAATTTGCTAACTTGGGTAAATATCATGGCGTCTCATTTTCACTCGGTAAATGTACTTAACAAGAGAACTATATTCAGCGGATTTTTGAAAGTTTAAGGAATAAGTCTTCACAGATATAAGTTTTTCCACGATGGGATATTAAGCTGACTTATAGATAAATCTTAAGAGATTAATTTAAGGAGGACGGCACATTGAAGTCCCAAAAGCAAATACTTTCCCTCAGCCACATCCATTTTTTTTTTTGTCCCGATTTGACTTATATAGAGGTGTCAAACGGGTGGATCGAGTCCGGTCGAATATGGTCCGATCCATATTGACCCATTTACTCGCTTTGACTAATTTTCATGCTATACAAATTTAGTGATTCATACTCGACCTGATCTATATTGTTGAAACACTATGGTATTAAATCCATTTTAGAGAAAATTGTTTCTTATGCATTTTTCAAAGATGTATATACTGCTAAATTATTTTTTATAGTTTTCTTAGTTGACCATTTATGATCTATTCGAAATCCATTTATGATCCATTAAGTTTTTGAGTAACCCATTTATGACCCACTTTTAAAACTTAAAAAACTCATTTATGAATCACCACCATGAAATATGGGTCAAATATATGTTCTAGACTTATTTTGCTCCATTAACAAAAAAATTGAGGTGGCGTTGGTTTCGGATAAAATTTCGCTGACGAAGGAAAATACTTTTTGATTTCGGATAAAATTTCGCTGAAAACCATTTTAAGGAAAATGTTTACCGTAGAGAATTCATTTTCCTGTTTTCTTTGACCTAGATGGTTTTCATTTTTCTATGAATTCGTTTTTCGATTTTTCAAGCGGTTGGTAGTTTGCTGAAAATGATCGGTCGATGGAACCCATTTACGGTCAACAAAAAATTATCCACACTTGAAGTTGGGAATTCCCTAAGTTAAAAATGAAAAATATTTACTTCTCGAAAATTATTTTTTCTTTATCATGGAATATTCTTTTCGGAACAAACACAATCGTCTCCCTGATTTGCAAACTGCCCAGCCTTTTCGGTTCATATGTTCTTCCCGCTGTTCAAGCGATTTTCTTCCGGATCATCGTGACCCGCCAATAGCGATGAACATGTCTTTTCGACTGTTCAATTCAAGACTTATTTATTTAGACAAATCTCCAAAAAAAAAATAAATAGGGGAACGTTTTATTAATATTCATTACATGTGGGACGTGGAAATACGTTGCTTGCAAGTCGGTGACGACTACGACTTTTTCCTCGTTCAATTTTGGATTCTTTTATTCAGGTAAAAAAAAGATGAGGAATAAATGCGACGATGGCAATGGCAACGAAAAGAATAAAGTCGGATACCGACACTTGTCGGTGATGGAGATTTTTGTTTTTGCGTTAACTTGGTTATTATAATATTCTATTTTCTATCTTGGAAATGAAAGAAGAAGAAGAAGAAGATAGACGTGCATGCAGATACGGGGTAGATCCGGTGTTTACATTAATCTACGATCTTAATCTTATAGATGATTAGATGTTTAAGCGCGCTTTTAATTGGATGGTTATGTATGAATATTTTTGTAATCTACCAATCAGAAAAATTGATCGAAGATTTGAGAGGAGATCCAGGGTTAGAGAAAAGTATGAGCTAGTTTTCAAATTGGTTAAACTCCAAGTTTTGCTTCCACTTGAGATGCCATGAAGCCTTTTTTTATTTATCTAATTAAATATATCTTACCGAGTAATAATAAGAATTACCAGGAAGGTCAAGTGGGTCATGTTTGTGCCTCTTGGAGTCATCTTCTATCTTCATCGAGTATGCATAGAACAACGATGTGCGACAAGTGCCCGTGCGAGAGAAAACAATCATTTTCTTTTCTTTCTTTATCAACGTTAAGCCAGGAATTGTCAAGAGATTTATGGCTAAAATTGACAGATCGTGAAAAGGGTTCGGGACTAAATTAACACAATTAAAATATTAGGACTAAATCGACGCAATTTGAAGGTGTAAGACTGAATTGGCCGCCTCATAATAAGTTCAGACTTTTTAGACAACATCCACAAACTGTTGATGCGCAACAAGTGTCAGCATGCGATTGAGAAATCGATGATATTTTCTCTTTTCAGATCAAACGATAGATTGACGCGTGGTACATGTCAATGGTCAGATGGATGGAGCAGGAGGTAAATGAATGTAGGGGAGAGGAAGGGGACCTAGCTATCACCACCTGCAATACCCTCTCCCATCACCATCCAATTGAATTGGTTTGAGGTATGGCACATGACAATTTAACACCAAATTAAGAGGGAAAAAGCAAGCGTAGCGTGGTGGCAAGAACACCGCAATGGTAGTACATGGAGAGAGCGACGGCCAACAATGTGACCTTTTTTAATTACGCGGTAGATTGATACATGATATATTTGAACGATCTAGTTAATATATGCACGAGATGGGTGTAAGAGGAGAAAAGAGCCTATCACCACCTCCAATCACGATCTATTATCGCCAACGAGTGGTCAGACGACTGCCACCTAACGATTTAACACCAAACTAAATACCGAATACTCTCACACTCGCGCGCGCGCGCGCGAACACACGACCCTTTGTGTGCAAGCCCAAACAACCACATTTTCGTCTCGATTCAAATTAAACCTATATATATATATTATATATATATATATATATATATATATAATATATAAAGAAGGAGATGAAGTTTTCAATCCATGCCATGATTCTCAAACTAGGGATGAAGATTTGCCGTGCATATATCCAACTAATTAAAGACGCATAAATTCACCCCAAAATTTCTTTACAAAACTCTTTGTAAACAGAGCTGTCGATTCGGAAATTCATCTCAAAATTTCGATCCTTCGGCTGTTGTTGTCTGCTCGCTAAACTAGTTATTTCTCACGGATCTCTTACATGCATTGTTTTTGTGTAAGTCACTGAACACTTTCAAGAATGCAAGCTCGTGCTACAGTATCGAGTAGAAAATTGTCCAAAAAATCCTAATTGCCAAACTTTTTACATTTGGCCAATTCAATCATAAACCTTTCATTTTTGCTAATCGAGCTCTAAACTTCTCGACGCTTTGCTAATTAAGTCCTTTCGATTAATTTTAACCAATATCATTGACGTGGATGCCGTGTAGGGCGGCCGCGCCGATGTTGACAACATTTTATAACCAAAAAAAATAAATATTTTATTTTATTTTTTCTTTTATCAAGTCCAGCGAGGATTAGCGCGTTGACTGTTGACATGTGAAGGCCACGAAATGATACGCCATTGAATTCAGTGCCTTTGCTGCTATTAATATTACTATAATCTCTCTCTCTCTCTCTCTGCAGCACCGTCACGGTACTGTAATAATTGAAGGCGGCATCTTTATTATTATTTTGTTTTGTCCTTGTCATCGAGAGGGGCAGACCTTGGTTTAGTGATTCTAATGAGTAATGATGTAATTACTGCTTGCCATGCACGGCTTGATCCGCATGCGTGGAATCACTAACTAATCCATGTGCCATGCATGGCCCATTTCCACCTTCCACATATCTAAGTGAGGATTTTACTAGTAATTGAGTAACTTAAGATACTTGTCAAGCGGTAAAATAAGACCCTTTTTTGTTTTTGTAATCTTGCTTGATTAAGTGTCGATACTTATCTCTCGTTTTTTTAATGTGCTTTCTTATCTCTTTCGCTTGCATATTGTATGTGGGGAAACTTGATTGAGTTGTTGTTTTTATGTCGAGGATGATAAATCGACGAGGGAGATAATGGCTTAATGTCGAATTTGGCAACACGTAACATGTCCCCGATAACAAAGCCGTCTACAAATGAAAAGTACAAACTAAGCGTCGGAACGGTTTGAATTGGTACCGTGTTAAAAGATGCATAGGGCACTCCGAACTGAATTTACACCCCTTTTTTTTTCGATGGCCGAGATTCGAAAAAATGAAAAATAATTTCTTCGTTGGATGTTTTGGCATTTCATCACACTTAAATCATTCTTAACTCTCTCTCTCTCTCTCTCTCTCTCTCTCTCTCTGAGATTGCCAGTACAGACACAAAGCATGAAGAGGAGGCATTCTCTGATCCAATCTGAAACTATGTCTGGTTTTATATATATATATATAGAGAGAGAGAGAGAGTCTCTCACCTCGCCAAAGCCAAGGAAACTTCGAGGAAGAAGACGGTGAAACGCGTCGTGTGGAGAGAGAGAGAGAGAGATTCACAATCTGATTTCATCAAGGCTTAAGCCGTACCGCATGTATTCATTAATCATTAGTTTAGTCCGAACGGTCTTATTTTTTGCCGGCATGGATTCCGGCAGAAAAAATCCTTTGAATGAACCAAAGTGGAGTCTTGGTTTTTTTTATGTGTCTTTTTAAATTGAGCATGACGAGTGCTATTAGTTTTTATCAAATTCGAATTAATTGGTAGGTATTTCGATGAATTAGAAGTGATCTATGAGCAAACCCAAGTCGCGTAAGACCTTAGAATTGGGCTGGAATTAGCGCCCGTATCCATTGATGACTAGAAATATATGCGTGTGCGGCGCGCGCGGGTGCAAGCTCGATAAGACATAGGCCGGTCCTATAACTCAGCTTAAAGATGCCTATGGACATTTATGGCTTGGTTCGAGTCTAAGTAGGCACTTGGGTTGACAGACTTATGATCAGGTCTGGTGTAACGTCATCCACGTATAGATTTAATTGATAAGAACTGTGGTGAAAGTTGCCATCGACAAGGGCGAGCACCGCTGCTGCAATTGCTGCCTCTTCACAATAGATTTACGTATCCAATATCAATTTAGGGTTGTCGGAAATAGTATCGAATAATATGCCCATCTTCGTAATTACATCTGATTTTCTCTCGATCGAGAGATAGATGTCTTATCTAACTTTATCCTATCTTAGCTCACGTTTTGTGTGAGTGACCAAACATAGTGCAAAATCTTTTCTTACCATAGAAATACAAACTGGAAATTCGAGCGTAAAATGTGCTAGCCATATTGTAACCTTTTTATAAGAGTGGTATATGAGGACACTTGCCGAGTGTTTTTGTGCTTGAAAACTAAATAAAAAGAGAAATTTCAATTAAGGGTTCGAAGTAACTTATTTTTTTCAAAATAGAGCCCGAAGTGAATAATTGTCTCAAAAAAGGCCTAAAGTGGTTGAATGAGTCTTAAACAAGCACCTAAGCTCGCCCAATTGATTTTCCGGCGGCAAAAACAAGGTATTTGTCTCCAAAACAAAACTTTGAATAAATATTAACAACAAAAAACTAAAAACTAAAATAAATAAATAAATAGATTGTAGATGATTGTGGGTGTGCGCCGCCGCCATTTCGACTTTACCGGACAATACCATCAACCTCCGTCAAGGGTAGGCTGACACTCAACGTCATGACAAATCTTGACCGCAGATCTGTGGTGGTGAAGCTCAATGCCGGGCTCTCCCGCACTCCCCGACCTCCCTTTCCGGCTCTCGCCTCGCCGAATTTGCAACCAATTTTCACTTCAGGTCATCTTTGGAGAAGAACGAGGGTACTTCAAATCCATACATGTATCTTTCTCTTATATAAATTTATCGCATAATATATTAATTTGGTAAACTAATATTTTCTTACCTAAATCTCTCTCAATAGAATAACACTTCTCGTCCTTTCCGCGTGTAATTCAGGTCCATGGCGCCAAGGTGGAAACCAATGGGGCCCTCGCTTTTTACCTGATGATGACGACTCCTGAGGAAAGACGGTGGGGGTGAAAAGGGGCGGAAAGAGGCAAGGAGCCATTAATAAAATCCTTTTAAAAGAAAAGGGAGACCCCACTAGAACGGGGAGCAGGGCACTCGCCATGAGAGGAGAGAGAGAAAACAGGGGCGACACAGCGAAGCAGAGGGCGAGAGGAGAGAGAGAGAGAGTTGTTGAGATTAATGCTTATATATCTCCGTGAAAGTCCTAGGAGGCCATTTTCATTCCTCATCCTCATCTCTGTTTCGCTTGCGCGCGCTCTCTGTCTCTCTCTGTCTCTCTCTCTCTCTCTACGATTAAGCTTGAGACCTGAGACCCCACAATTGGTGGTGGGTTGCTCTGCATCTGGATCTCTCGAGATTTGAAGCAGAGAGGTTGTCCAAGACTCTCCTCTCCCTCTGTCTTCGGAGTCGGGGAAGGTACTTTCTTGACACACGTACACTCCCTCCTGACTCTTCTTTTCGCTCTGTTTCGCGCCCTGTTCATTTTCGTTCTCCGGTACTTGCTTTTTCTCGTTTCCTTCTCTGTCACACGTAACGCAGATCCCCGTCAACGTTTGACCCCACACTTCGTCCCCCGTTTCTTCAGGAGTGATTCGCATAGGATCTGATTGTTCTTGAGCGTAAGTTCATTTCTTGATCCTAGCTCCGCAAATTCGGTTGACCACAGTCCCTTGCTCATCACAGTTAGATTTCTGCAGGAGCAAGGACTAGATGGGGAGGTCACGAATTTCGCTGATTCTCGGGTGGTATTCCCTTAGATTTAGTTGCCCCTTGGCAACAGAGTCCTATCTCTTCAATCGTACTCTGCATTCTTGTCGTTTCTTCTTCGGATCTTGTTTGCTAATTGGGCTCTGCTTTTAGTCGAACTCCGGTGGATGTAATGCTATATATATCTTGGTGGGCGTCCATTTCTATGAAGATATTTCAAGTTCTTGCTTTTCTTCTTGTTGTCTGTTCTCTTTTTAATTGTGAGTTTTTCTTGTTGAAAGTCCACAATTATTCCGAAGACAAGAACATCAATTTCGATATTACCGACAGCTGAATGGGAAATGCCTCTCTCTCATCTCAAGGAATTATGAAATCGCTTGAAGCGTGTCCAATTAGTTTGCTTTTCTTGATTATCCATGCTTCCTTTTTTGCTTTTTGTCCCAGTGGGGCTTCCCTGTTAGAGAGAGAGAGAGAGAGAGAGAGGGTTCTACTATTAACGTTAATAGGACGGCTGTGTTTGTTGAGTTTGGGCCCATTATCATGTGAGCAAAAGGGAAGTGACTTGAAATTTTTTTTTTTTTTGTATGAAGTTATCGTCATGCCTTGTGAGCTTTGGCCGGTCTTGCTAATCTTTTTTTATCAAGTTGGCATTTGAGTATTCACCACTAATAATATTAGATCTGGTATATATAACTATCTTTCTTAGATCTGTTATACTGATTTATCTTTGCTCTAATCTCCTTCTATGCTAATACGGATGCTGTTGAAGATAGCCACTAGTTCTAGAGACTTGATTTGAGTCCTACAATCGCGCTCACCTAACCCTCTTCCAATGATCACTCGCTTTCATCGACACTGCATTGTGGGTTTTCTCATCTCTGAGGTTGATCTGGTTCCCTTTGATGAAAGAACTAAAGATTCACATGGTCACTTTTCTCTATGAACCATAGATTTCATAAGACGACGAGGTCATTGATGTATAATGTTTTACCAGTTGAGTATCGTTTGTCTGTTTCGGTGAACTTCCACAAAGTTCATTTATCTAATAAGCATGGTGAAAATTTCATCATAGAGTAAGCTACAAGCAGCTTTTAGATGTAGATGTTTGGGAAGTTTTGACTTAAAATCCACATCTGATCTGTGCAGAGAGTTGTAATTTAATAACAGTAGGATGACGAAGCATAAGGATGGAAAACAGGGCCCTACAAGACAAACGATCTGGAGTTCTTCCACGACGGTTTTGCTCATTGCTTTATGTGGCTTTTCGTTTTATCTGGGAGGTATTTTCTGTGCTGAAAGAAAAAATTCGAGGTGAAGAAATGTCATGGACATTGCTAAGGCCGTACCGTCTCCTAAAGAATTGACGGTTGCTCCACTTCAGATGAAGTTTGCCTCGTTCCTGAGTGTAGCTTAGACTACCAAGACTACACTCCCTGCACAGATCCTAAGGTACCAGCGGCGACCATCTAGTTGGTATGACATGATCTTAACAGAATGAATCTAAGATGTATGGTCTTCTTCTTTTGGGTACAGAGGTGGAAGAAGTATGGCATGCATCGTCTGACTTTCATGGAACCCACTGCCCCCGGTTTTTTCGGGAGGGAGAGACGGGAATGCTTGGTCCCACCACCGGAAGGGTACAGGCCGCCGATCAGATGGCCAAAGAGCAGGGACGAATGTTGGTACAGGTAATTGTGTTTCCTCAGTCATGCTTGAGAGTAAAAACTTGTGGAATTCACGACACAATGGTGAAAATAGATTTGTGAATCGGGTCATAGGAACGTGCCATATGATTGGATCAACAAGGTAAAATCGAACCAGCACTGGCTGACAAAGCAAGGGGAGAAGTTTCTTTTTCCTGGTGGCGGTACTATGTTTCCCCAGGGTGTGAGCGCATACGTCAATTTGATGCAAGATCTGATCCCGGGTATGAAAGATGGCACGGTTCGAACTGCCATTGACACGGGTTGTGGGGTGAGTTTGTACTAACTTATGAAGGGAAAAAGAATTGTGTACTTGTTGTCATTAGCATTTCTGAGATGGGCAGATGCTTTCGTGGTTTAATAGATTTGGCACTTACACTTCTAGCAGCAGTTTTAGCTGATGCCTACAATTTCTTGAAATTGTTTAAGGTTGCGAGCTGGGGAGGCGATTTGTTGGATCGTGGGATATTAACGGTGTCTCTCGCCCCTCGTGATAATCATGAAGCTCAAGTTCAATTTGCCTTGGAACGGGGGATTCCGGCAATACTAGGCATCATCTCTACGCAGCGGCTACCTTTCCCGTCAAACTCGTTCGATATGGCCCACTGCTCAAGATGCCTTATCCCATGGACGGAATTCGGTAACTCCCTTACTTGATGCGTCGAATCTAAATACCAGGAATAGTTGGATGTGGCGGTATGAAATCTCTCTTATCTTACTTATGAAAGTGCATTGGTCACAGGTGGATTATACCTCCTAGAAATCAACCGGATACTGCGGCCCGGAGGTTTCTGGGTCCTCTCAGGACCACCAGTCAACTACAAAAACCGCTGGCGTGGATGGAACACCACTGTGGAGGATCAGAAGTCAGATTATGACAGGCTGCAGAAGCTGCTCACCTCAATGTGCTTCAAGCTGTATAACAAGAAGGACGACATCGCCGTGTGGCAGAAAACCTCAAACAGCAGTTGCTACAACCGCCTCACGAAACCTGATGCCTACCCGCCGAAATGCGACGACAGCCTCGAGCTGGACTCCGCTTGGTATACTCCGCTCCGCCCTTGCGTGGTCATTCCGAATCCAAAGCTCAAGAAGATCAGTCTCAAATCCGTCCCCAAGTGGCCTGAGCGACTGCACATTGCACCCGAGCGCATGTCAGAAATACACGGAGGAAGCGCAAGTGCTTTCAAGCATGATGATAGTAAGTGGAAGGTGCGGGCAAAGCACTACAAGAAAGTACTACCTGCACTCGGGACTGATAAAATAAGAAACGTCATGGATATGAACACTGTCTATGGAGGTTTCGCCGCTGCTCTGATTGATGATCCCCTATGGGTTATGAATGTCATCTCGTCCTATGGTGCCAATACTCTTGCCGTTGTTTATGACCGTGGGCTTATTGGAACATACCATGACTGGTAACTTCAACGAGTTTGACTTTTGTTCCTAGGATCTCCGACTACAACTTTAATTGCATTTGATCACCTCAATGATTCATCTGTTTGTTCTGCTTCTTTTGGTAGGTGTGAGGCATTTTCAACATATCCTCGGACATACGACCTTCTTCACCTCGATGGTCTCTTCACTGCTGAAAGCCACAGGTATTACCTGCTGTCTTCCATTCCAAAAAATTTCTCATGACCGTGATTGTGCTTTTTTCATAATTGGCATCTTCTCTAGCCTGTTCGCTCAGTGGAAGTACTTTAGATGATGACACCATTATTATGGCCTTGCTTTCAAATTTCACCCGAACATGGACATTTCACGGCCCTCTGATTAACAAATAATTTAGTTGCGAAGTAATGCTATGAACGAGAACCTTTATAGACCTTTAAGAACTCAAATTTATATTTCCTGAAAGTGGAGTTGTTTGAATTCTGGCAGATGTGATATGAAATTTGTTCTCTTGGAAATGGACCGAATCCTCCGTCCGAACGGGTACGTAATCATGCGGGAGTCTAGCTACTTCATCGACGCGATCGCGACCATCGCGAAGGGGATGAGATGGGGGTGCCGCAAAGAGGACACCGAGTACGGCGTCGAGAAAGAGAAACTTCTGATCTGCCAAAAGAAGCTTTGGTATGTGTCGAGCAAGAGCTTGCAGTGAAAACTCAACTGAAGGCACACGACTTCATGTACAACAAACTTGCAGAATAGAAGGAAGTACAGACAATTGAGAGTTTTCAATGCTCTGCATCACACACACAAAGAAGGAGATCAGTCAAAAAGAACCCAACAAGGGTTCCCAGGAATTTCTGCATTCAAAATTCTTTCAAGCGATGAACAGTGACTAATAAATAATACCTGATTCTGGTCAATGAGCCTCTCATACAAGTATATTGTCCATGTTTTTTCTTTCTCTTTCTTTTTTGCACCTGAACTTCTTGTGATTGTAATTCTTTTAGTCCTCTCTCTCTGCCCCCGTTTCCCCACACTAGTTGAAGATTGTCATTATCCTTTCTCCTGGCCAAAAGGAAACATCATCATATTTCTACCTCCTCTCGTGAACGCAAGAAGAGTGTAATGAGGGTGACTGGGTCATCGCTCGGATTGTGTTGAATGTGATGATAACAAAGATGCAAATGACTTTCATCTTTTTTCAATGAGAAAAAAGAGTGTCTTTCTTCCCTAGTTTGTAATTAGCGGTGTTCCTGTAACAGTGAGTTTTCCAGTCGGTCGGGTGTGTGGTGTGTGTGTGTGTGAAGTTGGGAGTAACGACAAATTTCAAGTAAGGATATGACATGTTATTTCAATTAAGGACTTGAAACGGCCGTGATAGTTTCAGATAAGGGCCAAGGGCATTTTGGCCCAAAAACAATTTTAATTCTAAATTATTTTTTCTTATTCTCTATGTTCTTTTTTCTCTTTTTTTTTTTTTGTTGTGATTGGTGAGGGAAGCCCTCGCTGGTCCCTGGTGACAATAGTGGCCCTCGCCTATGGCTTTCGAGTGCAGCCTCACATGTGGGCCAGCTATAAGTGAAAAGAAAAAGGAAAAAAAAGAAAACAAAATTAAAATAAAAGACGAAAATACCCTTGACGCGCTTAAAGGTTAGGTTTTTTTTTTTTTTTTGAGTGACATAGCCACTTCAACCCTTATTCAAAACAATATTTACTTCAAACACTTATTTTAAAAAATGAAAAACATTCAAGCCTTTATTTGAGAAAATAAACACTTCAACACTTATTTGGAATTTTCCCTTGAAATTATTCTATTTCTGTAGAGAGATGTAGCTCCGTGTGACTGCACCTTCTATACGTCTAGAATCATTGACCGCGTCCGATAAGAGGCCAAAAGTCCTAATCGCACTGAGTAAAACGAGAGAGGACTTCAACTTGGCTGGGCCGTCGGAGGGATTTTCAAATCCCAGAATTTGACTTGATCAGTCACCAACGTGATGAAATTAACGAATGCCTAGGCCCCTGCATTCCTGTCCTGGATTTATCTCATTAAGGCTTTGAAGCCGCTTGGCCCTTTACGGTTTACTTTCAGGGTTTGGCACTACTAATAGAGTGTGTCCCATCGTCTCGAATCCGACTTTCCTGACTGGCAAAGTTGCAAGAACTTTCCCGATCGAAAAATAATCTCAATAACCTTCATCACAGAAGCAAAAATTTCTTTTCTCCTCAAGACTAATTTTTCGAATTCCCCGCGCTATGCATGCCTATGAAGATTCAAATTCCTTCCCACATGGCATGCCTTTGGCTTTCGAATTGCAATACAGGGGGAAAGCAAACAATAGGCAACGGCAGAACTTTATCAAGCAGCAGCTGCTAAGAGCCATTTATTTCATCAACAAACATAACCTCCCAATCACCAGGACGCAACAAAGGGAACAGAGTTACTGAAGAAATAAACGCCAGAACTACAGCGAAAGTACCGCAAGTTCAATTTTATTCTCCAACACGAAGAAAGACGGGAAAGGGCACCCTGCACATTCATCCTGCAACTTTACGGTTATAGCCTCGGGCGGGTTGAATCCACTGTCCATGGCGTGGTCCATAATAGACATGCACCGGTTCATCACGCCATCCGCCAGTCCTCAGAGGCGGTGGCAGTTGCTGCATCTCCGGACCTTTGCGAGCACCAAAGCTCATATCTGCCAACTTTTCAGTTACATCAACCACTTCTCTGGACATTGGACCCTTTATCACAGAAGCTGCAACATTAAGAAGCACCATTTGTTAACAAGTAATAAACGACTAAATAAACGAACGCTCATCAACATTCTCCAGAATCTGAAACCATCGATCGTGGGTGGGGTCTAGGACCGTGGGTGAATATGTCATCTTTTCTGAATCAGAGCATCTTATGTATTCGATCACAATGAGCTTGCATAAGTTAAAGATTCACATCTTAAAGGCACATAGATTTGGCTTCCCCACAATGAACAAACATAAAGTTAAGTGTGCGTACAATATCCAGGAAACCTCCCTCATAGAAACAACCCAAAAGGAAAGGAACAATGACACACTGCAAGTACCAGAAATTTTTACCCATTATCCATATCGGGTACCTAGGCTTTAAAAAAAAAAAAGGTTAAATCAAGTGCCTCAGCTTTCCAAATGAGGGACTAATTTAGGCATCCGTTCAAATCGCGGAAAATGTCAATGTGGTCACTAATCCCATTAAATGATCGCCGACTGTCCACATTGATGTCTGGCCTCTTGAGATAATGCCAAGTCAACAAATGGGACGACTAAAATCGTCCAAGTCAACACACTTTCTCCTCGCCACTATCTAAAAGGAAATGGCACAAATTTTCATAAGCAAGCAAAGCCACATCACCAATTGTGCTTAACTTTTGTGGGGAAAGAGAGCCACACCAGCACATCGCATGGTAATTTATTTAATGGAGGCCTCGCTTTGAGATTAATTTGGAAAGTTAACGTACTTGATTAAATAAACAAAAGGCAAAAGCCATAAACTTACGATGTCATTACCCTATAAAGAAATTAAAACTTACTTGGGCTGTTGTTTCTCGATGGTCTATATCTTGACTGTTTGACAGAGGAATTTGAATATGGCTCAACCTTGTTTGAATCCTTATGGAACAAAACAGCACCGTTTAGTACCTCTTGACATGCGATAACAGTGATACATTAATGATAATTAAGAAATTCAAACTGCCCTAGCTACTGATAAATTACAGCGGATGGAAGTATCTATTGTTAAATAGCCATGAGCATGTATGATACATTACCTAGGCCCAAAAGCCCAAAGTAAAAACCACATGAGGACCTTACCTTAATTGGTCATGAGCATGTATGCTATCCATATTCTTTTCTTTTTTTTTTTTTTTGGGGGGTCGAAATATGCTATCCATATTCAATAAGTTGAAAATGTTCAAATTCACTTCACTAACTACCCAACATGTTGAACAGTTTTAACCATGACACTTCAATATTTTTTAATAGGAAAGGCATAAGAACTCACCTGATTTACCATATTAAGCTTCCGCTGGGCGCCTGTAAAAGTACAAATGATTACACTTCCCTTCGCTTGGTAATTTAATATTTATAGTGCTCGTATATGGATATCACTTCAAATAACCAGTAATTTATTTCATGCTACCTGTCTTCATAGCCACAGCTCTTGGGGATGAATTGTTGCTGCCAAGCTTTCGATTATTCAATACCCCAGGATACCGTCTGCCGTTTTGCACCACCAAAGAGCCTCTTGTTTCCACTGCAGCAAGACACGCCAAATTAACTCCAAGTTTAGGATTGATGATAAAAAGCAAAGTCTAGATAAGAAGACAACCAGGTGGAGGCGTCCTATTGGCGGTTAATCTCGATCGCAGGGCTGGAGGAATGTAGTAGCAACTCTGGCACAGAAAAAATGAACAGTGAGCTAATATAGCAACATAGCAACCTATCTGTATCATAAATTTAAAAACAAAAATTCAGAAGAAGTATAAAAAGCTTCACCTGAAAGAAAGGATGCTGAAGGGCCTCTGCTGCTCCTGGCCTCTGGGATGGATCCCATGAACAAAGGGACTGCATTTCACAATAAAAAATTATGATCGATGAATCTAGAGCCAGCAATATGTCATAACAATGGTGCTCACCCTGATGAGATTGATTGCATCCGCACTGGCAGACGGTATCATCCTGGATAAATTCACACCAGGAAACTACATCGCAGAATATCTGAGTCAGATCATGCCTGCTGAGGGGGAAAACAATGATCAAGCAGGTAAAACGTGTAAACGTACCTGCGGAAATTGATAATTAATGGCCCTAGCACGATGAAGACCCTCAGCCCACGACTCCCAACTGGGACTCCCTATAACACCACATATTTTGAAAACTTCATCTGCTTCACTGTAAAGCAGGCAAGCAAGGAAGATCGTCAAACACTAAATTACCAACAAAGAACTAGAATAGAAGCTTCGACCCTGAACTAAGCATGCGGATCATGAGAAAACATTATAATTGACATAATACCAACGAACAATAGATAAGCATTGAAAAACTGGACGGCAAGTGAGACGGGAAAAGCAAAGGATAGGCCTTAGCAAAAGATCATATACCTGATGCCGGGGAAGAGCGGGCGTAGTGTGAACATTTCAGCCATAATAGCACCCATGGCCCACATATCTATAGGAACATCAACATCTCTAAAAGTCAAAAAGGAATGTACAATACTAAGAAGAAATCTATATTTTTCTTCTAGGACCCTTACCAACTTTAGAACCATACGAGTGTGACTGAAGCAGCACTTCTGGCGCTCGGTACCTGCATTAATGTTTAAGATTTATCATCCTGTTAAGACAAAAGTGGAGTGAATCAATTAGAGATCACATGAAGGAGAAACGACCCACCAGCGTGTTGAGACATATTCAGTGTATGGTGGATCAGAATTTATCTCACGAGCAAGACCAAAATCAGCAATTTTCACTGTGTCTTTGGTTATCAACAAGTTCTCTGCAAAAGAGAAACACACATAAGACTGAAACACAAGCCAGCCAAAAAGAAACCTATAACTGCTTTTGCGATCTTTATGATCAGATAGAGACTAGATAAACCACCCAAAAATTTCCAGTAAATAAAGCTGGAACCAATAAGTTGATTATGACTGTTTTAACTACTAGTAAGCATGACTTACCTGGCTTCAAATCACGGTGGAAGTACCCATGATGATGCATATAAGCAAGACCTTGAAACACTTGGAAGAACCAATTTCTTATTTCAGCCTCCGAGAAGAGCTTCTCTCTGTCCTTCATGAGCTGGTAGAGGTTGCACTCCTGACAAAAGATGACATAACATCAACCAATGAACTCCAAAAGACCAAAAAAGGAATAATGCAGCACTACTTACCATGTACTCAAACACAAAATACAGGATATTATTTTCCCGGATGAGTTCTTTAAGCTTCACAATACTAGGATGATTCATTTTCCGCAATGACTGCCACAAGACGAAACCACCACAATCAATACATAACCATTAAATTATATGATAAAGAAAACACAAAAAGAAAAATAAATTCTAGTACCTGCACTTCTCTCAGGTTCAGGCACTCCTCCCAGGAATAATATTTCTTCTTCATTTTCTTTATTGCAACCTGTTAAGGTCAAAGATCAACTAAGTACATATACGCATGCAGAAGTATAGTAACAGCACCAAATATTTAGAGAAATTGCATATTGAGCCGAGTCATGAACAACTTACAACTTCGCCAGTATGCTTATTAATAGCTCGCCAAACATTCCCAAATGTTCCATCACCTACTTCTTTATGTAAGTCGTACCTGCAGAAGTGAAAGGGCGGTGAAAACGAAATCAAATAGTGAAACCATTGGTCTACGATAGAAACAGTAGAAAAACTCACCTCTCCATTCTAGCAACAACTCCAATGCAACAAGGCTCTTTCTTTATTCAAGAAAACAAAAGGAACTAAAAAAGAAATATAACATCTACTTCAGTGGATGTCTTGTGCTGAACACCTCCAAATACTAATAAAAGCACCAAAGCCTAGGTCCCAGCTCAATCATCCTTTAATTTTCTATGAGCTGAATATGCTGATGGATAGGTTTCTCAGCTTTCCTCACTGCCGGAGCCATGGATTGTTGATCACAAATTGGCACCCGTGGCAAGAAAAGATGATGAGCAGAATCATGTCGATAGGGACAACATAGTTGAAAAAAGACAGCCTCAGGATACAAGCAGCAGCTGATCCCCTGTAACCCAATAAACAGCTTCCTTGCCACTCTAGCCGTTTGCCACAAAGAGAAACTTCAGATGATGTATCTAAGTGCCAAATAAGCAAAGCCTATGCTCATATCTCAATATCCGCCAAACTTCAACTTCAGATATGCAGTAGCAGACTTCAACCCTGTATTAACGTCACTAATTGTGTTAACAGGAATAAAAACCACATAGAAATTGACCAAAAACTGAAAATTGGACATAAACGGAGACAATATGGAAACAAGTCACAGGATCGCTTCTACCTTCTGAAGATGTTCTCCCGGAAATTTTCACTCAATGGCCTGTTGATGCCTACCAAGTGCAATAAAGATCCAGCATAAATCACAGCTTGCATTACGCCTCCAGCAGTGATCATTCACAGAAGGCGACCACTAAGTGCAATTAACAAAGGAAACCAGAAGGAAGCCACCAAGCTTAAGAAAACGCCAATCAAACACTTCCCAAAATGAAAAGAGACGAGACTGATCGCAGGTCGACCAAAGGCAGGCTTGCTCCATATCTTAGAAAATAAAAAGCTCCTTAATTCCAGATGCTCAAAAACCTGATAACCATTCCAAATCAAAGAACCACAAAAGATATTTCGTCATATAGAGGAACCAGACCATAGACAAACATTCATCAACTACCTTCATCACAACTAAGACTTACCAGAAATAAGCTAAACATTAAAAATTAGAATCTATCGCTTGAAACAAAAATAATATTTCCACGAACAGTACCCCAGGACAGTTTTAAATAGAAGCCACGCCTCCATTTACCACATTAAATTATTTCTCCATGGAAAAAGAGGAAAAGATCCACTAGTTGAATTTGCAGGCCCTTCATTCATTTCCCAATTATCATGATTTTACGCTTGGTCTTAGGTCATACACCATGTTAGAAGAGAATAGCACAACAAAGCACGTTGATAAGTACTAAACCAAGCCCAACAATAATTCACAAGGAGCGATAACTACCGCAATATCACCGGTCTCTGCAGAATAGATATCGGCTGATGCCTTAGAAAAAGGGGCGAAAATCACTCATAACATACCCCCAACCCCAAGCCAGCAAAACCCTAAATTTACAGGAGAAACCAGCAACCTAGTCCATCCAGCCTCGGAAGGTTGCAATTGTAATAAATGAAGGGAAAACATGAAGAATTATCAAAATTCAAGCAACCCAACTCATGAATCATTCCAAACCGCGCAACACCACAAAAAACTTACGAACCACGCAACCGATCGAATCAACCTGAACTTAGCCCCTATAAGCAGACCAATTCCTCTACAATGACGCCACACGCCCCGCGATGAAGCACCCCAGTAAGCGACATCCGCACACAACCCAAAGGAATAGCGGCCCAGCAAGCAGCAAGGGGAGAGAGAGAGCGAAAGAGAAGGCGAGCGACCAGAAAGCCGAAGCCGCATAAGAACCGGGCCCGCAGCACTCGGAGGAAGGGAGAATCCAGAGCCTTTCCCCTTCGGCATTCGGATAAAGCGAACGACCCACCAAACTCGAATGTCTTCTGATTACGCTTGCACGGACTCGGCACTTTTTCTTAGCATAGTGTGAGTAGAGAAAGCTCTCTGCCCCTCGCCGCCCTCATAATATTATAGCAGGAGGAGAACGCCTGTCGCCGGATTAAGGGAAATGTGCCCCCCCCCTCCCCCCCATGGAAAAAATGGCGTGAAGATTCCGAAGGATCCCCCTCTCCTTCCTCTCCCCCATGACGCGAGGCACTGCGCGAGATAACATGCGGTTCGGATCCGACGGCCTGGCAATAAGCGGCGGGCGCTTATCCCATCTCGCAGCCACGAATGCGAGCGCTGGCTACCCCTCGACGGGTGCCTCGCCGCCGCCGCCTAGTGGTTGAGCTTTAGCCCGCATACGTGGGCGACACTAATTTTTTTAGCACGAGATCCCGCACCGTCGCTTATCCTTACAGGCGATCGACCTCACTAATAACAAATCTGACCGTCCGCTTCGTAGGAATTTCCTCTTTTTTCTTCGGTCGCAAGCTAATATCGCATAGAATCATCTCAATAAATCAAAATTGCATAATCCATTAATTCACACGAATATTATATTAATTTCCGGTCCCACCCCGCATTATAGTTTGGTAGCCAGATGCCCGTGGTGGCGGCTGCCCCGACTGGTCGTCACGCGCCCACCTTATGAGGAGCCAACAATAGAAAATGTTCTTTTCTCTTGTTGTA
This sequence comes from Psidium friedrichsthalianum, assembly GCA_019149425.1. Taxonomy (NCBI): domain Eukaryota; kingdom Viridiplantae; phylum Streptophyta; class Magnoliopsida; order Myrtales; family Myrtaceae; genus Psidium; species Psidium friedrichsthalianum. Next base: position 21,862 of record JAGVVM010003900.1, read on the forward strand.
ATACAGCTAGCATGAATGACTAACAACGTTTACGGATTCATGCCATGACGCATACTAACGCCCCCTACTTGCCTCAAATCAATATTCTACTTCCTAAGCTAAAAATTAATTTTTAACTTTTAAGAGAGAAGTAATTTAACGTCTTTCTTATTCCAAATGAATCCAAAAATACTCTGGACGAGCATAAAAAATAGCCTCCAAAAGCTATAAAAAAAAATGACTCTAATCAAATGGATTACTACTCCATAAACATTGTCGCTACTCGGC
>JAGVVM010003901.1:0-23030 GCA_019149425.1 Psidium friedrichsthalianum
AGCATTGACGCCTGCAGATTTTAAACCTCGAATCTCTCACAATGCATCTACTCATTCATCTCTTGCTCTGGTAGCTGAAGCAAGTTGGGTCATGGAATTCTGTTTGCAATTCAGCTCAATGTCATTCATGCGTCTACTGCAACTGCCGCCATGTTCTTCAGCAGAGGTGGTGATAGCCTCCATGTTCTTTGGAATTGTGCAGAGTATGTCTATTACTCGTTTTGTACTTTGATTTTATTCCCCATTATGCATTTACACTCTGTAACGTAGTACCATGGGCTTTGGTATTTCATGGCCTCATGCACGGATAGATGAGCTGCGGATCCATGCAAAGTCTCTCATCTATTGGAGTTGAATCATGGCCTTCATTTGCAGGTTTGCCTGTAATGCTAAGATATGGTGAAGAACTGAAAGTGCAGTTGAAATCAAAAGGCCGGGCGTTTGGCAGTTTTGAGTATAATGATCAACTCATGAGCTGGTACAGAGTGTGGACAGATGTTCCAACTCCAATCCCAAAGAGTTCCTGTCGCGACCTAAAAATTATGGAATTTCTAGGTTAATGGATTACTAGATTAATTAAATAAATTAACTAACCTAGCCCGATCTCTCCCAAACTCTATCAATTCGCAACTTAGGTTTATGTTCAAATGATTTAGATTTTGGAGCCGGCACTAATCTTTTTTGGTAGGTAGACTAGGTACCTAATAAAGTATTGGGAGAATATTTTATTTTTTGCAACCAGAGATTTAAGTTTGGGGACTTTATTATATTAATTTCTCATTAACACCCTTTCGGTACCATTCTTGTGAAGATTTTTTTTTTGAACTGGCAAATTCAATTAATCTCTTTGAAAACCAAGGTGCATTTATTTTGGGGATTTTCTTGAAATAATGAATGCAATGCGAATGCAAATATATGAGTGCAATTATAACATGAAACTATATGATGCTATGCATTCTAAACTATATGACAAACATGATGTCTAAAAAAAATTAAGTTAATATGGAGTCTAATGATATTAAAATAACATGAATGAAAAAAATTGCATGCTAATTTTCGAAAAAAAATGTGACATGATATGAGTTTTAATGCACATAAAACATGAGTTAAAATTTAAAAGTCATGACATGCAAAGGATGCATATCTACCTACATGACATGAATAACGATGTGTGAATGACAATGATGACATGAATTATGCATGACCGACCTTATATGAAATGCACATAAATGACATTTTCTTTGTAATTTCCGATTAAATAAAATGCAAAATAAAAGCTGGTTCGAAGTTGATAACAATTAATATAAATTAGGAAATTGATCACTCGAAGTCTAATTTTATATTAAAGGTATCTTGACATTTAATTCCATTTTAGACCATGATTTAATTTTTTTTAAAAGTGAAATAAAAGTATAATAAGCCTTGAGTATCGTACACCTTATAATCCGAATTTTTTTCGATGATTCGCTTCGTATCTAAAGTTTAAGGTCGGAAGAGAATTTATTCACGTCGTACCCCGAGGGTGGGGTCAGATGGTGAATTTAAATGAATTTATCGGTCCGGTTCCAAAGCTATGGGATAAGATGGATAATTTCATTTGTGCGAATGACGTCGTACTTCGAGGGTGAGGTCGGATGGTCATCCATAATGCATATATCCGAGGGACAAAGGCGCAAGGGAGCAAGTGCTATACTCAAGGAATATTATAAAAAATATTTGATTTAGACTATATAAAAAATGAATGAAATTTTTGGCCGCTAAGGTAAGAATTGCCGACTTTGAAAGGAAAATTGCCCTATCCACAAGGGATTACATCTTTCTTAATTAGAAAATGAGGTTATGAGATTTTGCAAATATATTCAGATAATTCTCAAATTGGAAAGATATTGTCAATTCAAGCCAATGTTTTCCGCAAGATATTAAGATATGCTCAAGACTTGGATTGCTTCAATTCGAATTTAAGATAATTCAACACTCCGAAAGATATGCGCAATCCCTCCAAGATGATGATTAGCATTTACATTTCCTCGAAATGAAGCTACGAAATATATCTAAAATCCAAAAAAGCATATCCAAAAGCCAAATTCAAAATATGCAATATTCATGAGATATGCTTAGAGTCTAATTCATCAATCCAGACAACATGATATTCAAGTATTTGGATAGACCTTCGTTACCTGAATTGTGGATAATGCCCCAAATTTGAACCAATCGAAATTATGGATCACGACGATTCGGACTCACGTCGGCTCTTGTGTGTGGTAGAAATCGAGCGATTCTCGGCGGCTATGGAGCCTCACGCGCGGCTTAGACTTGCAGGTACAATTGGTGATAATGCTTGTGGCTCTCAATGAATCGACGGACGATGGCGAAGGATTTTTGATTTGGCTGGACAGCAGCTTGCGTGTTTCACGATGGGAGTCACTTCGTTCGCCTTTAGACTCGATCAACTGCAGCAATTTGAACCCCAAACAGCAAGTTCTTTGGTCTGGACAGCAGTAGAAACGGCACCAACAGCAGCTATTTTAAGCACCATCAGCAAGGATTTTGCAGCTATTTTGCGAACTCATCTTGCCAAGTTGGTGAAAGACCGAGGGTTGTCCCTTAAGCCGGTCGAAGACACTCCGCGCAACAAGAAGATCCAAGCTAACTGGGGGATCTCTCCCGACATCTTTTCATAGGTTTTTGCGGCTTTTTTGCTGCCCCTGCTGGCCATGTGTTTGGCCGTGCTAGTGCGCCCTTCGCTCCTTTTTGTGCCGTTACACCTTTGTACCTATTGAGACATTCTTTGATGTCTTAGGTGGTGCGAGTTTTTGTATTTCGGCTCCTTGTATTCGCGCATTTTGATTAGTATCAATATATCTTACCTTTCCTCCAAAAAAAAAAATCAGGCCTTTTATCGAGCCAAAATTCCGCACTGAACTAGTAGTAAAAGTCACCAAAAACAGCACTGTTTTTGACATAAACAGCAGCGAAAATGAGCCTTGAACAGCAAGTTTTCGATCCTTAAACGTCGGGCTAGCGCATAGGCGAGCGTGGGAAGAGGTGAACTTTGGAATTTACTGCAGCCGTTGGAGAGAGGAAAGTTCTCTGGACGTTTTTGCTGAATGAATCTCAATCACACCCCCCCGCCCCCCCCCGAGAGCCTCCCCAAAAAACCCTCCCCACACGCACACACAAATCATGCAAGCCACCGGAATTTGCAGATCAAGAATTGAAACACAAGCACCCACTTCAACCAAACGAGCCCTTGCAAAATGGCATGACAGAGTTTACTTCATCAGATAATATAGGTAAAGACCCATCCGACCTAATTTCTGCAAAACCAAGGAAATCTTGAAAACAAAATAGCTGCTCTTGGTGGTTTTTTTTTTCGATAAAGTCAAACCCAAAAACATCATCCGCACCCAAAGCCATGAGTTGCAAAACAACATTTTAAGATTGCATCTCTTAATCTCGGGCTTTGTCGAATCCTCAAGTTTTCTCAATTCACTTGCTGGGTAGAGGTGGAAACACTTCCCAGGTCCTTCACGTCCTGCTCATCCACTTCTTTGAAGAGCCTGAGCCTTGGAAGTTGGTATGACAATTGATGATTTCCTGCCTTTGGCTGGATCATAAGACCATGCTTTCGTGAATCCAGGGTCTACAACATACTTTATCCCAGGTATGGTCCTGATGTCTCGGCTATATTAGTGGCCAATATAACCTTACGAATCCAGGAGGACTGGGTGCAAGACACGCATTTGTTTCTCGGAGGGAAGAGATGAAAATATAGAAACAGTCTACATATTACGGTTGCCTTCAGGCAACTGCCGTAGTCGCTCTTGATAAGTCTTTCAACGAATTCAATTTCCTCTTGACCAGTCAAGAAACAAGGACATCTCCTGGACAAGTCGCCTCTTGACGCGATTGGTAGAGATTTCTTCTGTTGCCGTCGAGTCATCGGCCCTTGCCTCTAGCCAGTCCTGAACCTTAGCGACAGGCTGGAGGAACAAGAAGAAAGGGAAGGAAGAAAAGAGAAAAGAAAAACAATTCTAAAATATTATAAAAAAATTGCCACGTCGGCACCCATAGTGCCACGTCAACGATTTCTGGACAAAATTAGCTGGATGGAATGAATTCGCATAAATACAAAAAGTTTAGAATTGAATTGGCAAAAAGAAAAAGGGGACTAAATGAGTATAATTACAATATGTTCCGGATTTTTTGGTATTTTCCCCATGTGCACGCATTGTAATGGTTGACTTCTTTGGCTAAGGTGCTTACTCACGGATCTAGGACTACGCATTATGGTGCTGTTCTGCTTGGGCTGTGAACTTGGTTTGCACAAGAATAGGGCGAGAGCTTTAAGCAAGTGGACAGATAGGTACGGCTAAGACAGCAAGGGCGCTGCACTTAGAAGATGGGCAATATGTCCCTCCATTCATAGCTTGGAGCAAGCCGTTACTTTGATATGCAAGTTACGAATTATGGATAGCTGCGTAAGAACACCATTTGGCTCGATATCTATCACATGGGGGGTTGTTATTAAGGGCTTGTATGGCAATGATTTTGGTTCTCTAATTCTATTTTTCGGAACAAAAAAATTTGAACCATGTTTAATAACGTAAATGATTCCAATTGTGATTATGTTCTCGGGAACAGTTTTGGAGTAAAAACAAGAAAAAAAAAAATTGGTTCTGAAAAAAAAGAATCACTTTGAGAATAAAAAATAGAATGAAGTCCCACATATTTCACTTTTCCTTTGTAGTTTTTTTTATTACTTTTCCTCAAACTAAACAAAACGATCTCTCATTTTCTCCTTACAAAAAAAATAACCTTACAAAAAAAAACGATCTCTCGTTTTCTTGAAAAAAAATAAGATAATAAAAAAATTGAAAAAATGGAAAAAATTCTAAAATATCATTGATAATTTTAGAATTTTTTCCATTTTTTTCAATTTTTTTTTATCTTATTTTTTTTCAAGAAAACGAGAGATCGTTTTTTTTTGTAAGGTTATTTTTTTTGTAAGGAGAAAATGAGAGATCGTTTTGTTTTAGTTTGAGGAAAAGTAATAAAAAAACTACAAAGGAAAAGTGAAATATGTGGGACTTCATTCTATTTTTTTATTCTCAAAGTGATTCTTTTTTTTTTCAGAACCAATTTTTTTTGTTCTTGTTTTTACTCCAAACTGTTCCGAGAACATAATCACAATTGGAATCATTTACGTTATTAAACATGGTTCAAATTTTTTTTTGTTCCGAAAATAGAATTAGAGAACCAAAATCATTGCCATACAAGCCCTTAATAACAACCCCCCATGTGATAGATATCGAGCCAAATGGTGTTCTTACGCAGCTATCCATAATTCGTAACTTGCATATCAAAGTAACGGCTTGCTCCAAGCTATGAATGGAGGGACATATTGCCCATCTTCTAAGTGCAGCGCCTTGCTGTCTTAGCCGTACCTATCTGTCCACTTGCTTAAAGCTCTCGCCCTATTCTTGTGCAAACCAAGTTCACAGCCCAAGCAGAACAGCACCATAATGCGTAGTTCCTAGATCCGTGAGTAAGCACCTTAGCCAAAGAAGTCAACCATTACAATGCGTGCACATGGGGAAAATACCAAAAAATCCGGAACATATTGTAATTATACTCATTTAGTCCCCTTTTTCTTTTTTGCCAATTCAATTCTAAACTTTTTGTATTTATGCGAATTCATTCCATCCGCTAATTTTGTCCAGAAATCGTTGACGTGGCACTATGGGTGCCGACGTGGCAATTTTTTATAATATTTTAGAATTGTTTTTCTTTTTCTTTTTCTTCCTTCCCTTTCTTCTTGTTCCTCCAGCCTGTCGCTAAGGTTCAGTGACTGGCTAGAGGCAAGGGCCGATGACTCGACGGCAACAGAAGAAATCTCTACCAATCGCGTCAAGAGGCGACTTGTCCAGGAGATGTCCTTGTTTTCTTGACTGGTCAAGAGGAAATTGAATTCGTTGAAAGACTTATTCAAGAGCGACTACGGCAGTTGCCTGAAGGCAACCGTAATATGTAGACTGTTTCTATATTTTCATCTCTTCCCTCCGAGAAACAATGCGTGTCTTTGCACCCAGTCCTCCTGGATTTCGTAAGGTTATATTGGCCACTAATATAGCCGAGACATCAGTGACCATACCTGGGATAAAGTATGTTGTAGACCCTGGATTCACGAAAGCATGGTCTTATGATCCAGCCAAGGCAGGAAATCATCAATTGTCATACCAACTTCCAGGCTCAGGCTCTTCAAAGAAGTGGATGAGCAGGACGTGAAGGACCTGGGAAGTGTTTCCACCTCTACCCAGCAGTGAATTTGAGAAAACTTGAGGATTCGACAAAGCCCGAGATTAAGAGATGCAATCTTTAAAATGTTGTTTTTGCAACTCATGGCTTTGGGTGCGGATGATGTTTTTGGGTTTGACTTTATCGAAAAAAAAAACCACCAAGAGCAGCTATTTGTTTTTCAAGATTTCCTTTGGTTTTGCAGAATTAGGTCGGATGGGTCTTTACCTATATTATCTGATGAAGTAAACTCTGTCATGCCATTTTGCAAGGGCTCGTTTGTTGAAGTGGGTGCTTGTGTTTCAATTCTTGATCTGCAAATTCCGGTGGCTTGCATGATTTTGTGTGTGCGTGTGGGGAGGGTTTTTGGGAGGCTCTCGGGGGGGGCGGGGGGTGTGATTGAGATTCATTCAGCAAAAACGTCCAGAGAACTTTCCTCTCTCCAACGGCTGCAGTTAAATTCCAAAGTTCACCTCTTCCCACGCTCGCCTATGCGCTAGCCCGACGTTTAAGGATCGAAAACTTGCTGTTCAAGGCTCATTTTCGCTGCTGTTTATGTCAAAAACAGTGCTGTTTTTTTGGTGACTTTTACTACTAGTTCAGTGCGGAATTTTGGCTCGATAAAAGGCCTGATTTTTTTTTTGGAGGAAAGGTAAGATATATTGATACTAATCAAAATGCGCGAATACAAGGAGCCGAAATACAAAACCTCGCACCACCTAAGACATCAAAGAATGTCTCAATAGGTACAAAGGTGTAACGGCACAAAAAGGAGCCGAAGGGCGCACTAGCACGGCCAAACACATGGCCAGCAGGGGCAGCAAAAAGCCGCAAAAACCTATGAAAAGATGTCGGGAGAGATCCCCCAGTTAGCTTGGATCTTCTTGTTGCGCGGAGTGTCTTCGACCGGCTTAAGGGACAACCCTCGGTCTTTCACCAACTTGGCAAGATGAGTTCGCAAAATAGCTGCAAAATCCTTGCTGATTGGTGCTTAAAATAGCTGCTGTTGGTGCCGTTTCTACTGCTGTCCAGACCAAAGAACTTGCTGTTTGGGTTCAATTGCTGCAGTTGATCGAGTCTAAAGGCGAACGAAGTGACTCCCATCGTGAAACACGCAAGCTGCTGTCCAGCCAATCAAAAATCCTTCGCCATCGTCCGTCGATTCATTGAGAGCCACAAGCATTATCACCAATTGTACCTGCAAGTCTAAGCCGCGCGTGAGGCTCCATAGCCGCCGAGAATCGCTCGATTTCTACCACACACAAGAGCCGACGTGAGTCCGAATCGTCGTGATCCATAATTTCGATTGGTTCAAATTTGGGGCATTATCCACAATTCAGGTAACGAAGGTCTATCCCAAAATACTTTGAATATCATGTTGTCTGGATTGATTGAATTAGACTCTAAGCATATCTCATTGAATATTGCATATTTTTGAATTTGGCTTTTGGATATGCTTTTTTTGGATTTTAGATATATTTCGTAGCTTCATTTTCGAGGAAATGTAAATGCTAATCATCATCTTGGAGGGATTGCGCATATCTTTCGGAGTGTTTGAATTATCTTAAATTCGAATTTGAAGCAATCCAAGTCTTGAGCATATCTTAATATCTTGCGGATAAACATTGGCTTGAATTGACAATATCTTTCCAATTTGAGAATTATCTGAATATATTTGCAAAATCTCATACCTCATTTTTCTAATTAAGAAAGATGTAATCCCTTGTGGATAGGGCAATTTTCCTTTCAAAGTCGGCAATTCTTACCCTTAGCGGCCAAAATTTCATTCATTTTTTATATAGTCTAAATCAAATATTTTTTTATAATATTCCTTGAGTATAGCACTTGCTCCCTTGCGCCTTTGTCCCTCGGATATATGCATTATGGATGACCATCCGACCTCACCCTCGAAGTACGACGTCATTCGCACAAATGAAATTATCCATCTTATCCCATAGCTTTGGAACCGGACCGATAAATTTCATTTAAATTCACCATCTGACCCCACCCTCGGGGTACGACGTGAATAAATTCTCTTCCGACCTTAAACTTTAGATACGAAGCGAATTCATCGAAAAAAATTCGGATTATAAGGTGTACGATACTCAAGGCTTATTATACTTTTATTTCACTCTTTTAAAAAAAATTAAATCATGGTCTAAAATGGAATTAAATGTCAAGATACCTTTAATATAAATTAGACTTCGAGTGATCATTTCCTAATTTATATTAATTGTTATCAACTTTCGACCAGCTTTTATTTTGCATTTTATTTAATCGGAAATTACAAAAGAAAATGTCATTTATGTGCATTTCATATAAGGTCGGTCATGCATAATTCATGTCATCATTGTCATTCACACATCGTTATTCATGTCATGTAGGTAGATATGCATCCTTTGCATGTCATGACTTTTAAATTTTAACTCATGTTTTATGTGCATTAAAACTCATATCATGTCACATTTTTTTTCGAAAATTAGCATGCAATTTTTTCATTCATGTTATTTTAATATCATTAGACTCCATATTAACTTAATTTTTTTTAGACATCATGTTTGTCATATAGTTTAGAATGCATAGCATCATATAGTTTCATGTTATAATTGCACTCATATATTTGCATTCGCATTGCATTCATTATTTCAAGAAAATCCCCAAAATAAATTGCACCTTGGTTTTCAAAGAGATTAATTGAATTTGCCAGTTCAAAAAAAAAATCTTCACAAGAATGGTACCGAAAGGGTGTTAATTGAGAATTAATATAAAAGTCCCCAAACTTAAATCTCTGGTTTGCAAAAAATAAAATATTCTCCCATACTTTATTTAGGTACCTAGTCTACCTACCAAAAAAGATTAGTGCCGGCTCCAAAATCTAAATCATTTGAACATAAACCTAAGTTGCGAATTGATAGAGTTTGGAGAGATCGGGCTAGGTTAGTTAATTTATTTAATTAATCTAGTAATCCATTAACCTAGAATTCCATAATTTTTAGGTCGCGACAGGAACTCTTTGGATTGGAGTTGGAACATCTGTCCACACTCTGTACCAGCTCATGAGTTGATCATTATACTCAAAACTGCCAAACGCCCGGCCTTTTGATTTCAACTGCACTTTCAGTTCTTCACCATATCTTAGCATTACAGGCAAACCTGCAAATGAAGGCCATGATTCAACTCCAATAGATGAGAGACTTTGCATGGATCCGCAGCTCATTCTATCCGTGCATGAGGCCATGAAATACCAAAGCCCATGGTACTACGTTACAGAGTGTAAATGCATAATGGGAATAAAATCAAGTACAAAACGAGTAATAGACATACTCTGCACAATTCCAAAGAACATGGAGGCTATCACCACCTCTGCTGAAGAACATGGCGGCCGTTGCAGTAGACGCATGAATGACATTGAGCTGAATTGCAAACAGAATTTCCATGACCCAACTTGCTTCAGCTACCAGAGCAAGAGATGAATGAGTAGATGCATTGTGAGAGATTCGAGGTTTAAAATCTGCAGGCGTCAATGCCTGCGATATTCGAGTGCCCACATGGATAAATTGCATCATCTGGTTGCGGCACAGTTCATGTTTCTCTTAATCTTCAAGAAGAAATGAGATCCAAGAGACAAGAAGAACGAGATGTAGATTCCACTGTAAGCTCTGCTCTTGCAATCCAAGAATTGTGTTGAACACAATAAACGTTCACAGCTGCCTTAAAGGCTAGTGGAAAACCAGCACACCCAGAAAGACAAATCTAAAACTCACAAAAACACGACAAGACATCAAAAGATCAAAAGCATTAGAATGACAATTTTAAAAATCCAAACCGTCTATTATCGAAACAAATGAAGATGTCGAATTATGCTGAAGTAGTCATGATGCAACATTTTTAGGTGCTTCATGCAGACGACCATCCAATTTAAACCAGAAAGGGAAAGCATTCCCTACCAACCAAGAGAACTACCACTGGAAACGAGAAAATATGACACATAGGATCACAAGAATATTACTTAGGCAACGCAACAGCAACTGGATAACATGCTTGCAAGTGACATATTAACAAAGCTGATGAAGTACTCAACAGCAAAAAGCTATCACTAACTACAGCTGTAAATGCTGTGAAAGCTCTACTAGGCCCAAAGGAGATCAAGTAAGGGAATCCGCCTCAAAAAGGATAATAACCCCGAAAACATGGAAATAAAGAGAAATAAAGAGCTTATCAGTATTCATCAGGCAAAAGCAAAAGGCTTTATCCACACAAAGGCAAACGGAAGACATCCTGATCCACTTCAATCTAGCACCACACCTGACTTGCATTCACCCCTACTCAGCAGCTCGGCGAGGTTTGTTTTTACGCCTGCTTCCATTATGTCGGAATCCATTCACTTGGTCAAATCATCGCCACTTGATCTTGGACCAACCCTTTCTCCTCTTTCACCAAATCCAGTTTCCCTCTGACCTGTGAGTTAGGCTTCCTCTTCTTCCCATTCTCAGATGAAGCTCGGTCTTCCTTTTCTTTGCTAGAGATACTCAGCATTGCATCATCACCATCTTCCTCTTCTATCTTTTCAACTTCTTCCTTGTCCAATTCATCCCTCAGGAGCTTTGTGGTCTCCCTCTCCTCTTCCGAGCCAGTGGTTTTTTCTTCCTCGCCACTTCCTGGATCTTCATGGTTGCCAGAAGTTACCTTCTTCCCTTTCCTCTTCCCTTGCGCATCATTCAGGAGAGACAAGCCAACGTCTAAACAGACATCTGATACACCAGCGAGACCAAAGGCACAGCAAGTCAAACGTCAAAACAAATGCAAACGCCTAACAACAATCGGATAAAGACCCGTTCGTTCAACGAATCGCAGTGTAATGAAGTTAAGTAAGTTCGTGCATTCTCTGTCTGTGGGTAAGAAAAAGTTACTGAACCTTTTCTTTATAATGCGGACAGATAACAAGTGAACTACAATTGGACAAACCATTATCATTGTAGCCGTTTCAACTCCATAAATTGTGAAAGGGAACAAAGGAAAGAATAGACACGAGAAGGTGAAATTATCACCAGTGTTATCCAATAAATTCAACAGATTACTAGCTGGATAGACTGCTACAGAAGTTAGGTACTACTTGAGACCATGATCGACTTCTTCCGTGTATTACTCAGAGATACAAAACAGAGAAGCACGTGGACAGATAATAAGACACAAGACAGCGCAAAATATATAAAAAGAAAAGTTCCAGTCATCCGATTCTGAGAAAGGAAATTATACTCATGCACACTGCGATTTCCAAAGAGCACTAAACTAAAGAATCAGTAGAGTGTTCAAATGCTATTCCTGGATCGCGATTCAAAGTCTAATCTTTTTTCAAAAAAAATGAAACCTTTGCAAACGACAGGAAATACCCACAACGAACAAACAACCAAGATTTATTCCGGTGCATAAAAAAATAGCTCTCAATGAGTTCAATGAAACGAAAAGAAACCAAACAGCAGCAATAACCTTCAACTTTTAAATGACAAAACCAAGCTCTGCTACAAACCAAACCACTCTTTCAAACAGAACAAGCAGAGAGAGAGAGAGAGAGAGAGAGAGAGAGAATGACCCCCTACACAAGCCTCAATCGCATCACCGCATGAAATACATCGGCTTGATTCTGCCAGAGCAGGGAAAGAAGCAAGAGCAGAGTCAGAATGGATTTCAAACTGTTAGAGGATCTTGTATAAAGCGCAATAGAAAGCAGGAGGAAAAACGAAAAGGAGAAATTTTTCTCTACATGGTAAAGAGAGAGCGGTCACAGGAGGAAAGGACTGCATGCCCAGATCAAGAAACTTCAGGCCTCGAAGATGTTGAGGATCGGCATGTGAAGTACTTCAGTACCACAAGCTGGTCCGCCCTCTAAAGTGAGAAATGGCCAAAGTGAGAAATCGAACACTCAAAACCAACGAGAGAGAGAGAGAGAGAGAGAGGAGCGGGACAGGATGTTCACTGATTGGATATGCAGACTGACGAAGACTTTCAGGTAACATGCCTATCATTTGTGAATGGCTCGTCGTGCCCTTTTCCTTATGCTTTCGTCTCGTTATTTTTTTTCCCAAGAATCCTCTAAGTTCAAAAAAAATTTAGAGGTATCAAGACCTTTTTATGAAATTTGCTGCGAAAATAGTACCGATATGCTAATCCATGTCTATTATAATAGCCAATCTCTTCTTCATTGCGTCTGAAAAAAAATTAAGAAGTTCAATAGCAATTATGGCCCTCAATACAAAATTCTTTGATAAAAAAAATAGAAAGACAGTTCGTTTCAATTCGAAGCGATTTTATTATGGGTTATATTTGGATACATGTAATTTGATTCTATAAATTTTTGAGTTCAAGATAGTTGGCTCGTATCATCTTGATCGAGTTCCATTTGGGCTTGTTCACTTTGTGAACGCAAATCAAGATTAGCTCGAGTTGCTAGTAAGTTTGGGGTTCTCTGGGATTTTGGACAATTTTGATGTAGGTCCATTTATAACCTGTGATAAACTAACATTGTATGTTAATGCGTCTCTTAATGGGTTCTTACATAAGGAGATTAGATTTTAAAGTACTTAGTGAATTGAAATTGGGTAAACTTGATTTCTGTACTAGTGATTTAACAATTTACAGAGATGATAGATCGAACCTCGACCATGATCCGTACAAGGCCTTATTCAGTGGGACGATGCAAGTCCGAGTATAATCTTGAGTAGTTGAGGACCGAAGGCTAACGTGACATCCAAACTTGAGGTGTCCAAGTTCACAGACGGACGGTGACTTGGGTCCTTTAGCTAATACATCTACAAAGCAATAACATTTGGCTGGACCGATAGTGCTTCCGTCCGATACATTTGTTCCCTGATAAAGCCTCTCTTCGGCACTCGAACTACAGCCAGTGTCACCGGAATTTTGTCATCGGCAGATACCATGAGTATTATGGATCACAGAAGAGTGTTCGCAGGTTCTTTTGCTTGCAGTTTCTTCCTGCAAGCAAGTTGTGAGGAATGCCAATCTAAAAGGAGCGACAACCGCGATCCAGAACAGTGGACGTGTATCTTCAATTTGCTGTTGTTCTGATGCTTTATGATAAGTTCTGTGTGTTCCATCCAATACTCGCGGTTCTTCTTAGTAGAAGTGAACAAGAGCAGACCGCCACCTTACCAAAAAAAAAACAAGAGCAGACCGCCATCTTGCAGCCGGCTTGTTCTTCCTGCTCTGATATAGTGTGTTCTATCATGGCTCCAGTACGAGTCCCTCTTCTAAATCCAACTGTAGCCTGGTTTCTTTTGGATCCTTTTCTCCCTCATCACATCTCTAACATTCTCGACCCCCTCCCATCCTCCACCGGCTGCAAGAATATTCGACAGTGTCACAAGACCCCCAGGTCCTTTCAACCTCTTGTTTGCAATATCATCAGCGACTAGTTGAGCCAAATCATTTCTTCCATGAATCGAGCACCCATTAAAAAAGGCTCCAAGAATTGAATCGGTGACATCCATAGGCATCTCCTTCAACAAATTGTAAGCTTCTGCCATCTTACCGCAACGGCACAAAAGATCAACCACACAAGCAAAGTGTTCTTTTCGGGGACTAACACCGTAATCCTCTTTAATGGATCTAAAAATTTGTAAACCTTTATCTAGTAAGCCACCGTGGCTGCAAGCAGAAAGAACGGAAACCAGAGTCACTTCATTTGGCCGAATCTGTCTGTCCTTCATTTCCTCAAACAGCTGAAGAGCCCGATCAACCATGCTGTGCTTGCCATAACACCCGATCATCACATTCCAGGAAGCCACATTCTTGACGGTCACCATGTCAAAAACATTGGAAGCATCCTTGACACACCCACATTTTGAATACATGTCAATAAGAGCACTAGCTACATATACATTCATATCAAGTCCCATTCTGTAAATCAAACCGTGAATTTCTCTCCCTCTGTTTATTGTAACCGTAGATCCACATCCTGGGAGAAGACCCGTGACCGTGACTTGATTTGGTTTGACCCCCGACACCAGCATTTCGTTGAAAAGCACGAAAGCTTCGTGGACTTGGTTGCTCTGAACAAAACCAGAAATCAATGCATTCCAAGTGACCAGATCGGGAATCAGCCCCTCATTTTTCATCTCACCCAATAGCGCCATCGTCCCATTTCTATCTCCACTCCTAGCGTAACCAGCTATCATCGCGTTCCACGTGAAGTCATTTGGTTTTAGCTCTTCCCTTCTCATTCGCTTGAACAGCTCAACAGCTTTTTCCATCTTCCTCACATGGCAATACCCACAAATCATCGACGTCCAAGAAACTACGTCTCTTGTAAACATCATACCAAACACCTTATCTGCAAGATCCAACCTCCCACATTTACCATACATATCTATCAACGAATTTGCTACAGATACGTCATCTTGTAAATACATTCTGTACACAGCACCGTGAATTTCTCTCCCCTTCAATACATCCATCACGGCAATGCAAGCTTTGAGCACGATGGAGAACGTGAACTTATTGCACGTCCTACCCAGTCTCTGCATCGAGGCAAAGTACCCAAATGCCTCCTTGTGATCCCCATCGAACGCCGAGATCGAAACCATCCAATTCAGCGCGAAGACACTGGGGTGCCGAATCGTGTCGAACACGAGCTTTGCGGAGTTCGAGTCGCGACTGCTTCCGTACGAGCCAACGAGGGTCGAACTCAAGGACGGGGAAGAGCGACCTGTGCCGGTCGTTATCAACAAGGCATGGACTTGCTTGGACAGCCACAAAGACTTGGCTTTGATGCATCTTTGCAGCAGCAAATTGAGGTCGTCTAAAGACAAGCTCTTTGAGGCGAGTTTAGAGCAGCTCATCGTGAGAAGTTCGTCGGAAAAGCGCCCAGATGATCCATGAGAATGAATCCAGAGCAGCTTCCTTCAGCACGAGGAACCCAAGAATTGCATCCGCGTTGCGCTCCCGCTCCGGAACATTTGAACGAGAGAGCTGGGATTCGATTTTAGGAGCAACATCAGCGACCTTTTCTTACAACATCACATTACCCTCGCAAGAAAATCAAATAATTATTGTTAAGACTGTAATTACCGAAAGTCTTAAACTCGTTCTTAAAATAAAAGTCAAAGCAAACGTACTCGTGTCCAGATTCAGCGCCTCAAGTTAGAAAATCTGTTTTTGCGGACCAAAAGAGTTCCGATAATCTCCTTTTGATAGGCAAAAATTAATTAACAAATACGCCTACTTCATTCACTGAACATCGAAATAGATATTCACCCATTTCGCTCAAAAGCTTAACCAAATGAGTTACGAGGCAATTAAAATATATTAACGGATTTACACCACACCAATTTTCGACGTGCGAATTCTTTTAACACAACTCACACGTGGGTCACGAGTCGGTTATATCTTGCATTTCAACACCTGTGCGGCCTTAGAAAAATCTTCCAAGTCAGCCAATTCTCACACGCGCGCGCGATACAAGGCCGGACATGGAGTATGAGGAGGAAGCACAAATTTGTATTCTACATAGTGTATGTTACAAATGTTACAAATGAGCGAATGACCCTTTTATATACACAAGTGATGGACGCCTTGTCTTTCCAGCTCGTCTTTTCACCCTTGTCCAGCATGCCATGTCTTGCATGTTTAGATCCCTATGTTTTGTCTTAGTTGTCCCTAGTGAAACTATTCACCTCTCTTATTTGATAAGATTCAAGTCTGATCGTTACTTGGCTCGCCCCCAGAACGATCTTGGAGTGTTCTAGAACACTAGGGGTCGTGCCTATTCACATGTCCGGCCGCCTCGCCTTGGATCATGCTCGGCCATACCGGGTCTTTCGTGGCCAATTGTGCCTGGTCCACGGCCTGGTTCACGGTCCATCTTGGCACGGGGAGTTCGTGGACCGTGACGTGCATCCTATATCACTTACATAAAAGAGAAACTTACGCGGACTCTCAGGAAATCAGCTCGTCATGGAGCTAGTTTCTCTTGCTCTTTTAGCTTATATGAAGGAGAAATTTTTGGACATTCTTAAACTGTGATTTGTCTCTTTTCTAAGTTTGTCATAGAAAGATCATCTCGCCATCCTTTACTTCCTCTGTTGAAGCTGTCCAAAGAAGCGGTCTTCCGACTTGAATTACACGAAGGTCCAAGTTGGAATCTCATTTCTCATTAGCGATAGAGACTTTGCCGGCATTCAGAGATTAAAAAAGAAAAATTGTTGTAAATGAAAAGATTTCATATTTTCAGCCATATCTGAAGTGACGTGTGCACAGGGTATTTCCAGTTTCATTGCTTGTGATGGCGCGAAACTTTAGTGTACGGTGAATGCATTGGAAGAGTTTTGACTCTTCTTCTGATACGTTGAAGTCCACTGTTTCTGGTGAAATGCTGGCTTTGTTGGGCTCTTTTGATTGGATGCGTTGGAAGCCGTATGCATTTTTCGTTCCATCTGTTGTGGTTTATTTCGTAACGTCGACGATATCTATGATGAAAGACAAGCTCTCTTCAGTTGGATGTGTCCATTGATTAATCTGTTGAAGATGACTTCAAAGTTAGCTGTCCGACTGCAATTCCTGAGGTCGCTAGTCGACGCTCCTTGGATCTTTCCGTTGCCTTGCCTGGGTATACTTTCCAGTTTTGTCCTGTTTCGAGCCCAGCTGCTGTCGAATGGGATTGACCGTGGCTGGTCGAGTGTTTTGGTCAAGCTTTTCAATCTTTGTAGGAAAAGTATGCATATGATTAGAATATCAGAGGCCTCGTGTCGCTGTTCTTGAATTGGCATGTTAGGAAGCTGGCCTGCTGGAGGAAGTGAAAGTCCGCTTCTGCATGAATAATTTTATGGAAGCGTAGAAATTAGGATTTCCAGGCGCCATCCAACTACTTAAGGATTGGAAAGTTTTGTACGGGTGTCGTTGTCTAGTTTAGCTGATGAATGATAGGAAAGGATAGGAGATTTTCACACAAGAATCTGGAAAAATACGGGGTGTCTCATTAGGTGGGAACGCAGATTTTTCAGCTGACGAGAAGGAATGAGTTGCAGGATCTTTTTTGGTTAGATCTGGTCAAGATACTCTTCGACGTGCTCAAAGAGTATTTCGATGAACCAAACTTGGTGTTTAAAATGCTTCAGTGGAGCCTCCTTAGTCTTTTTGTGCCGTTCGGGGAAATGATTATCCAGAGTTCTTGGAAAAACTCAAAACAACACTGCCTCTGTATATTTTCATGTACTGATACCACATCAGTATAAACTAAAATGGTCCTGGGGTCTCGGTGTTGTTACTTGATCAATCAACCATTCGAGTATCTAGCCACTATAGCGTGTAGGTTCTCACGCAAAAACCATTTCTTGCCAACAATCGTCGATCCTCTCTCTTGAATTCATGTAACGAATGTTTAAGTCTTAATAAAACTTAGCTTATTTAAGCTGCATGCATGTCAAGATATCACAAAATGTTTATTGCAGCTTAGCAGTACTTACAGACCACACACAAGACTTTCCATGATTGCATACGCCAGTTGTCTAACTAAGCAAAATCATATTGTACTGATGAAAGAGTCTGGATGCGGAGGGACTTCGACTTCGACTTCTCCTTCCGACATCTGAATGATTTTCTTCATGGAAGGCCTTAAAGCCGGATCTTCCTGGATGCACCATATTGGTGTCATCACTAATCTTTCCACCCTCTTTTTGTCACTCAATGCCTCCTCGTCGTTCTCCACAAGAAGATGTATATTCCCTTCCTCATGGCAATCGTACACCCAGTCGGCCAGTGTTCTTTGAGCTTCATTTTCCACTTCCAGCTCATAGTGCTTTCTACAGCAGATGAGCTCTAGCAACACAATACCGAAGCTGTAAACATTTGCCTTGCCAGAAATAGGCATATTCCTAAACCATTCTGGCCCTACATAACCTCTGACTCCGGTGGTTGTTCATGTCTGGTTTGCCATCAAGAGCTTAGCTAATCCAAAGTTCGATATGTTTGGACTAGGAGAGCCATCAAGAAGAATGTTCTGCGGCTTGATGTTGCAATGGATTACTTGCCTGGTGCAATCATGATGCAAGTAAGAAAGTAAGCAAGCCCCCTTGCAACACCGCAAGCAATTTCTTTCCTTTAGTACCAGCCTTCAAGCGCCGAAAAGAAAATCCGCCAAAGTGCCATTGCAAATTCACTGATGAACTTTGCCAAATCTATGATGCTTTGAATGTCCATGTCTACATTGTTTCTGTACATACTCACTCTGTGAATGCATCATGAATGCACCGCCGGTCCGACTGTGTGTAGTCTCTTCTAGTCTGAAAGTCTCCCAAGATAAGTGCAACAGGATGCGAGTATTGATTCCATGAGGGGGTCATAAGATCATTTAACAGAGTTTTCAGGTCATGACAGGAAAAGATGGCAAACAGAACTACAGTCTGTAAGCAGCTGTGTGAAGAGCATGTGCTCTGATTGTTCTTGTTTCACTGACGAAGATGGTATATCTAAAATGCTTTCATAGGAGAAAATGCGGTTGTTGTTACATGTTTTATGATGAGGATAAGCTCATACTGTTATTTCGCTTTTGTTCAGAGGTCTAGATTATCTAACCGATAGTTCTAAGAATTCACCAGTCAGACAGTCACATAACCTTTTCGTTCGACCTTAGGTGTCTAACCTGAAAACTGAGCTGTGTACGATGAAGCTAACACTGCAAAGGCTTGGCCTTGTCAGACCAATATCGGATCGATATTTTGTGGCTATACATTAATAGTCAAATCTATGAGAGTTTGAGATGTTAATATTGGACATGGCAGAGATTGTAACTCGAGCAGAACCCTTCTCAAGGTCCAGACATTACTTAGATGGCACAAATCGATTTATGTCTCTCCTTGGCACTTCCACATCACATTATGCTTATCCATCGGTCCAACAGCATCAGGATCAGGCATTCAATTATCAAGAAACTGGGCTTTGTGCAATAATCATCTCATGCTTCTTCAAAGAAGTAAGAAGAGAAGGGGAACACTAGACTAAGAACCAACGCCCCCTTAGAATATGTATTTGGCAATCGTGCTGCATTTATTGGGAAAGAGTACAGAAGATTTCTCCTCATTGAAGTCTAAAGACAGCACAAAAGACGATATTAAGAGCAAATCATTTGCTAAGGTGAGTACAAAGAATCCAGATAGTAGAACCAACTTTATAAATTTTTTACCCTCAGCAGGACCAAAGTGGTTTTTTTCTTCAACAAGACTATTATTGTTGCTTGACAGCTTCTCCTCGCTGCATATTTGTCTTCCTTAGAATCATCCTAGATTGTACGCAGGATATTATCTACATAATATGATGAAGTATGTATCACAAACACAAGCTGAAATGGTTCTAAGGAAATGCTAAGGCTGTCTGCCAACTCACACCGTGCTTATGGTACTAAATGCGAAGGGGGACGGTGGCGCAGGCACCTGAATTATCCCTTCAAGCATTAGCATAACCTTCTTCATGCTTGGTCTTAAGGCTGGATCTTCCTGAATGCACCAGATGGCAACCATCACAAATCTCTCGAGCTTCTTCATGTCATTCCTGGCTGCCTCGTCTCTCCCAACAAGGGCTCCTAGCATGCCTTCTCGATAGCAGTCATAAGCCCAATCAGCTAGGATCACACTCTCCTCGTCGCCGGCTTCGATGTCAATGCTTCTCCTACAGCAAATGATCTCTAGCAGCAGGATGCCGAAACTGTAAACATCGACCTTCACAGTAATGGGCATGTTCCGGAACCATTCGGGCGCCACATATCCTCTTGTTCCCCTTATGGCAGTGTGAGTCTGGGTTTGGTTGATCAAGAGCTTGGCTAGCCCGAAATCGGAAATCCTGGCACTGTAGTATTCATCAAGAAGGATGTTTTGAGGCTTTATGTCGCAATGAATGATCTGAGTGGTGCATTCTTCATGCAAGTAGAGGAGTCCTTTTCCGATTTCCAAGGCAATTTGAGCCCTCTGTTCCCAACTGGGTCTCAGATCCTCAAACAAGAAGCTCGCTAACGTTCCATTGCTCAAGAACTCATAAACCAACAAGCGGTTTTGCCCCTTGTTGCAGTACCCGATCAACCTAACCAGATTCTTGTGATGGGTTTGTCCAATAACCATAACTTCAGTTTTGAATTCCTTGTCACTCTCCTGAAAAGACCTATCCAACTTCTTAACTGCTACACCAATTTTGGAGTTTCCAATTGCAAGAGCTCCTTTGTAAACTATGCCGAACGATCCCCTCCCAAGCTCCTCCTTGAAGCCATCCGTGGCCTCTTCAAGCTCTTCGTATGTGAAGCTGCGTATATTTATGTCCATGCCACTTTCGTCTTTGAACAACTGTTTCAGTTTGTTTTGGTATATCAAGAAAAAGCCAAGGCCTGTTGCAGCAATCAGCATGAAGTTGACAAACACTGAGCTACCTAAAAGAACTGACCCGGCAAGAATCAAAGTATCCTTCTTGTCATCATTTGAACCTGGAGGACTAGGGTTCTGAGGAGGAGAGCCATCCTTTCTTCTCTTGATGAAGGCCTTCGAATTGCGGTTCACGTCAATCCTGCCGTTGGACAGAGGCAAATTCTTCTTCCAACACATGTCGCCACCAAAGATGACGACGGCACACACACAGTCGTGGAGGCAGGAGTCTTTACACTGTTCCTCGTTGAATGGTTGCAAGAGCTCGTAATCATTAGCTGGCCAATTGATATTACTCATATCTTCAAGCTCAAAAACATCCGGTCCTGAACTCTGCGCTTCTTCGCAACTTTGTGAGTATGAATAATTAGGCACACAACCTCTATACTCATCTTCCCCGTCAAGTACATTAAATCCCGGAGGGCAATAGCAGACAGGCCTGCGATTCACGTCAAGCCGGCATATCCTGTTGAAACCACAAATGCCACTCCCTCTTTCTATCATAGCAGTATTGCATATATCTTCTGGAAACATCCCATCACCCCTCCAATTTCCCCCGGTCTTGGGGCGAGAGTACTGGATGAAGACCCCGTCCGACTCCAAAGTCGCTCTCAAATAGTAGTCCCTCGGCGATTGCCCCGAAAAATTCTTGAGAGGCGACGTTTGGCCATTGTCATGAAGGAGATTCAAGAAGCCCGAGCTGTTAAAACCAATCCCGGTAACGGGAAGGGAAGGCGAAAGAACAGGGAACTTGAAGTACGGTGCAGTGGCGTAACTGGAAGGCAAGTTTATTTTCCTTAGCACAACATTCCCATCCAGCAAATTGAGCTGAAACCTTCCCCGAGAGAAGTTGCTTTCCGATAGTCTAGAAGACAACAGAATCCCATTATTCAATACCTGTCCCGGCAGGATGGTGTCCGTGGGGTGCTCGAAGCTCTGCCAAAGAATCTCGGAGTTGTTGTTCCTGAGAATAAAATTTCCGGTATCGTTCATGTACCCATAAGCGACCGCATCGGCTATGGGACCGGAGCTCCATCGATATTCGTCTCCCGGACCATTGAGAGCGAGCCCACGATCAGCAGCTACAGCCAGTTTTGATCCACGGGGCGCGACGATGGGCGTGTTTTTATCACTGGCACTCCAGACTATGGTTTTCTCAGGAATCTTATCGTACCATATGGAGACTAGGAAATTGCCACCATCTTCGAGTTGCTGAACCCCAAGGCGAAATCTCCGGAAGGAGAGAGCCACGGAGCAGACTCCTTATCCCCAGCAACCAGATAATTGCCGAAGGTTATATTGGGCTGCGCAATGGCAAGGTATGGCAGAAGAAGAAAAGGGAACAGCAGGAGAAGATGGCTAATAGAAGCAAGAGAAGCCATTGTTGCTCTTTTGCTTTCAGGTTTAACAAAGAGAATTGATTGACTGGTTTTATACACGAAGGGAGTGAACCGGGAAGACAGAATGTTGAGCAAAAGTCCAACTGAGAATGTAAACGTGTATTTTCTGTTGTTTCCTTCCACTTTCTATGAGCAGCAGAAGCATGGAAAATGCTCTGCATCCTTGAAAATGAAAGCAAGCTGAGAGTTTCCAAGAACCGTACATTGTTTTGAACGGTTCTCACTTTGTTTTTCCTTTTTGCATACGTTAACGTGTCCCCTCAACTCAGGATACGTAGTTGAAACTCCTTCATGCTGAGACCTAAAAGTCAAAGTTGTTGAGCAAGATGCCTGTTGGGGTATTGGTTTTTCTCAAAATGGTAATTCAAGTCTACATCTTGCGTTCCAACCCCGCAAAGGCACGGGTTGACCGGTTCATGGCTCTTTTTAACTTTCTTTTGTTCTCTTTAGATGGGAGAAAATGATGCACTACTAAGGAAAATTCAAACAGAGGACCAGTTCAATATTCTTTCGATCTTCTCTAACTATCACAAAGAAAAGTAAAAGCAAGACTACGTGGAATTCTCCAAGTCCCTCTTTGAAATCTATAAGCAAGCAGAATTGCATCTGTTCAGCTGCCATTTTGGGTTGGCAAATCACTTTGACCATGAGGCCTGGCCCGAAATGAACCGGCCCCAACGTTCGCGCCACAGTGCAATGATGGAAGAGATTGTTAAAAAAAAAAAAATAGTCCCATTTGGTGTTTAGATCACCATTGCTGTTTCTTGGAAACATATTTGATAAGTGAAAATGAGTAGAGCCGTCAATATGGGTCAAAGACCCATATTTGACCCATATTTTTACCAATATAATAAAAAAAAATAAAAAATAACAAAGAACTAAAAAAGGGTCAAAGACCAATATTGACCCATATTTGTTA
>JAGVVM010003902.1:0-33437 GCA_019149425.1 Psidium friedrichsthalianum
CCATATGCCAACTACTTTCGTTTTTGCTTTTCTTTTTGTCGAGCTAGCGTTAAAGCAACACGTTGCGATGCGACGAGAAGCAAGAAAATAATTTTGTTGGGACATTTTCATGAAAAGAAAATAATACATAGGCATATTTGTAAGATCACTATTGCAATTGTCGTCGTAAAGATGCTGTTATTTTTGGCACTATTTATGGAAATGAAACTGTAGAAAACTATTGCTGCCGAAGAATTAATTAAGGTACCGTCGTTAGTCGAGTAAGACGAAAAAAAATCATCGATGATTAAACATAGTTAAACATTACTAAAATCGAGTTCTTTATCTAATGCCAGAGCAAGGACAGAAAGATAGGGGACCTTTGATATAGTATAAGGATCCGTGAGTCAGAGGAATGAAACGAGCTAAGGAAATTCTCTACGTTTACAACGCAACAATAATCATCAATTCTAAACAAAGAAGAAGTGTGGACAGAATTCCATCTTCAAGCCTGTGTCTGGACACGAGTTTTACCAACTAAGATTTCGACAAAGATGCAGGTGACTAGAAAAACCGCAGGATAATTATGTAATCAATGACATAAGAGGGGCGAAATTGAAGACAATGGGAGAAGAAAAACAAAGGCTCCACTCAAACGGTGAACAAAGTCAAGGACACGACAAAGTCATCTTCCATGGTGCGTGAGGATCAGTCCTGTTATACCTGTGGAGTGTCATTATCCATCTTAGTGGCCTCAACTGCGCATTTCGCTCCTGTAAGTACCATGTAGTGGCAATGGGATTTGATCCAGTGTCGATTCAGCTATTGCGCCGCCGCCGGCTGCTTGACTTCAACTATCATCATGCGACTCTTACGATAAAATATCTCAACTTATTTAGAAAGTACGCTCTACATTCTCGAACATGTTTAGTAAGACATGGCTCGATGTCCTTAACATTAGCTATTCACTTCAACACCAGTCAATGTAATTAGGAGCAGACCAAAAGCTCCACTTTGGTATTTTTCGTTTCTAGAGATACAACTCG
This sequence comes from Psidium friedrichsthalianum, assembly GCA_019149425.1. NCBI lineage: Eukaryota > Viridiplantae > Streptophyta > Magnoliopsida > Myrtales > Myrtaceae > Psidium > Psidium friedrichsthalianum. The sequence goes on from JAGVVM010003902.1 coordinate 1,026, forward strand.
AGATTGCCAAAGGTATGGTCTATTGTCAATTCGTGTTCTCTATCTCTGGTAAAAAGAAATGGTCCTTCCCGGATTAGAGGTTAAACTGGAGCAACATTTCTCAAAGTAACAAGCGCAGACGGTTTATATAAACAAAATCTTGCCAATAGCCACTGGGCTTACATAGGAAAATTCCAGAGGACATATGGAGCAAATGATGCTGATCTCAAAGAATCAAAAAAGAATTCCTGCCAAATGAAATGTAATCAAGCATTTACATGATTCCTGTAGGTCATAACAAGGTAGTGACAAGCTGGCCAGGAACTTGACTTACGTTTAAGTTGTCCTCTCCAGCATCACATGCTACAGTTTCGATTGAAGATCCAAAAGAACTCCTTAGATTAAAGGACCATGCCTTATCTATCAAAACATACTTTCCAGCAGATATTGAGAGATGAGGTTCAAAAGTTGTCCCTCAACCATGCATGAAATATCCAAGAAATCTGTAAACAGAGGAGGAAGAACGACCAGTTTCAACATCGTAAATCTATTAGCGGACATGTATTGGGACAAATCTCAATACATGCTCATGCTAATATTTAGAGTTTCCAGCTGCTCGGCAAAAACTTGCGTGGCATAGTGTGTTAATATGCAAATTCCAATATCTAGAACCCGTGATCACTCTATGTAAGGTCAAAAAATCAAAACACACATATCTGAGTATACTGGCCTAGCCATAATAAGCGAATCACATTAAACAATCCTATTGGACATAAACTGGTGCCTAACAAGGACACATAATGATTAGCTACCATGCATTGTAGCCTAAATTTGCCCGTAAATTGTCTTACTTTTACATGATGAAGATTTTGAACAGATAATTCTGCCAAGTTGAACAAGTACTCAAATACGAAACCTTCCCACCAAGAGGAAATTTGATGAGGTAATTCCCCCAGTCGAAGTAAATGCGGCACTCAAACAGTAGATGGTAGTCAGATTGGTCATTTTACCTGATAAGGAAGTATACTGCAAGAAAGGAAACCACAAAATATGATACAAGTTTGCACATCTGCTTGTTGGATTTCTTTTCAAACACCTACAATAAAGTGGGCCCCATTATTTTTTAAGATCTACAAAGCCATAGAAAGGAAATAGAATCCAATAATTTGCAGCAAACCAGTCTAGAAGATTTAGCTCTGCAGTACCCTCTTAAATCGATCCATGGTTCCAGACATGACACCTCTTGATGAATCCATGCTGTTGCCCTAAATTGATGGGTCAAAACAGTAATAGGTCAAATGCATGGTGTATGGATAGCTCAATCCAATGTACAAACAAATATAGTGAACATACCATTTGATCGAGAAAGCGATTATGACTTTCTACCTCCTCATGAATATCCCCCGTTAACTGCCAATGCAAGAGCACATTAATGGTAGTGCACACCCGAGCGCGCACGTGCGCGCAAGAGAGAGAGAGAGAGATTCAGCAACTGCATTTTTCTTGTGAGACATTTTTTTTATGTTACTTTTTGCAATAAACATGGCTATGCAGCACGAATGAGAAGCCAATAATTCATTTGGCTAATCGACCAAATTAGCCAAATTACGCTGCTAACCAGTGCGAGAGATCCATCAATCCAGACAACAGTGCCCTTAATAGGCTTGGCAAACCTCATTGTTTAATTTGTAATACCCACCAAAAGAACAGTAAGTGGATTCTCACACAATTTTAGGTGCCTTTTACCAGACACCCGCACTGACCTAGTACAATATCCTTGACAAGACATTTTAAAAATTCTTGTCTGTGCAATTCAATTCAATTCAATTCATATACAAAGTAATTTCACTCAAAGTCAAAATTGATATGAGCAAGAATGGCGCAACTCAGTCCCAGTTCATGCATAATGAATCATGAAATACTCTGAAAAAGTCCAATCATGTGTGCCTATCATGATTTCAGTACTTGAATTTTTAGCACTTAATTTTCAGTTTTACCAAACAGGTCCTCAATTTTCCTCGCTATTACATATATCAAATTGCAGTTGCCTTAGCACGGCCTTAATGACAAAGCTACATGGTCATATTGGTCAAGGGTCGATGATAAAAAGTTTGCCTCAAAAGTAGAGCTGACCAACAAATGTGCCAAGGAGGGAACTTCTGATGTAGGAAAAAACCTAACAAGAGGCTATGCTACTAATTCACGTAATTGGAGAACCAAAATATAGCAAAGATAACTAGAATCGAGTTGACTTGTCAGAAAAAAGGTATTCCAGGATTATAAAAACCAATGATGTGTATTGAATTAGAAAATCTTACGATAAAAGGGACTTAAAGGCCTATTTATACTGGGTTACAGATATAAGATGATCTCAATCCTTGATCTAAAATAACAACTTCTAATCTCAACCAACCTAATTAAGCATTCACATGACCACTTATAACCATAAAATAATAAGAGAAAAGACTAAATAAAGAAGAGAAACACTTAAAACTACTAAAATAGAATTCTAATCCTACTAAAATGGGATTATGATCCCGCATCAACACCCAAGGCAGCTCATCAAATAAATGTATACAAGTTCAAATTACATATTCTGCAAAGGAAACTGAGATTTCCGCTCACAAAGAACATCTAGCACCACTCACCCATCCTCACTAACCATATACTATACTCACTACCTAGAATATTATAGGATATATCACGTATAAATCAAAGAAAATGCATATACAGACGGTTAGCATTATATTAATGTAGAGCGTAGAGTTGCAACACAGCAGAATAACAAGAGCAAAGACAAGCTCAAATGAACTTACTCTTTTCAGGAAGATAACTCTATCTTGTAAACTGTCAACTGCTTTGTCATTATCATGCTCATTAGTCTGATGGGAGTAGGATGAGGAGGCTCTAAGGCCTTCCTCAAGACCATTATAACCATTAAAAAGAGCCGCTTTAGCAGCACGGGGCTCCCTGTATCACCCGAAACAAAGCAATAGTTATTATAAAAGAGTTTCCGCTATCAATTATCTTTTCATCTGTGTGAAATGGGTGAGTGTGATCTACATCTATGGATATCTATGCATATCTAAGGACATTGCACAAGCATATGAGAGAGAGAGAGAGAGAGAGAGAGAGAGAGAGAGAGAGAGAGAGAGAGAGAGTGGTGACCAAACAGGAAATCATCAAACAGAAAAAACATGCTATTCTAGAAGTAAAGCAGTGGACTGTCATGCACACCACAAAGGGGATAGCAGGGTCTATGAAATACATTCTGAGAAAAACGTAAGGAGATACACATGATTGTTAGTATCCAAAATCTCGTCTTTAGCCGTAGTTACACGTTTCAATTTGTACACCAAAGTACCCAAAAAAAAAACTGTAACTACACAACATTGCTACTCTACTCCATGCATTTATCTTGACAAAGCGGTAATAGTAGAGTGTTTCGGGTTCAATGCAATACTAACCGAAAGAAGGAAGCAATAAACAATTCTGCTAAGTTTGTAGCACATGTCAGAGGTCAACTATATGCACATCCACCTACTCCCAATGCTCAAAAGCAAATTCAAAAGTTCAAAAGTAGGAGGGCTATTAGCTTCTAGATGATCCTCTCAACTTCTTTACAGCCAATAATTATAAGGATAAAATTTATACAGTAAGACCAAACAAACCTGGTGCTAATGCAACAATTAACATTACAGTCATCGACCTCGTCCTTCATCATTGTTGTTGTCATGGTTATGAAATGTAATAAGACATCCAATAGGAGATAGTATGTTATGCATTAGTTACATTCCTCCTTCTTCTTTTTTTGGCATCGAAGGTGTCTGGGCCAACGTCCGTACGGATCGCGCACCTCGACTAATCCTCCGGGAGGGCTAGCGCAACATCCCACCACCACGACCCTCCGCTTAAATCACCGGCACCTAGCGAGATTCGAAACTCAGGACCTCTCTTGAAAGGACCAGAGCGCAAACCAGCTGGGCCACCGATGGGTGGGTAGTTACATTCCTCCTTTTCTTAAGCCGAAAACCTAAAAACTCTAATCACAACAAGTGGTGTAATGGTAACATAAGGTACTTTCTCCCATAAGAGATCAGGTTCACGATCAGCAGTCCAGCTTCAATTACAACACAAAGCTGCATTAGGAGTCCATAACAAAAAGACAACTACTATGCCCATATTCAGGCTCTGACTGAAGCATGCATAAAATGAACGGTCTGATTCAGAAAATCCAAAAATAAACTCAATCACAAACACATAGCTCCCTCTTGAATAACAAATTTTGCAGCAGCAACAATGTACTTCAAAGAAAAAGATGCACCAAATGCCACATCTCCACTCAATATGAGATAATTCAACTCCTTCACCACGTCACAGAGAGATTAACTAAAATTATGAATATCCTTCAAAGAAAAACATTTCAGCCCAGCAGCAATCAATCAACTTCCGCTCTGGCAGTGCAACCCGAATTATCCCGGTACTCCCACAAGCCAAAGTGCTTTCAAACTCAACCTTCACCAATTGATCTTTTAAAACTCCGAGACCGTTCCTGCACGATGTAAAGCCATGTTCGTTTCCCGTTCAACGTAATCCTTTTTTCTAGTGCTGTTCCTAATTCGCTACATTTCTCTCGATTCAACATTCTAAATCAGAACAAGCATAACTTCGCAAATCAAGAGCGCCCAAAGAGCCCCAAATCACAATAGAGCCGAATCGCACACGTCTCGCCACGCCAAAAGCCCTAAAAACGAGCAGCACATTCGTGGCGTGATCAACACTCGATTCACATTGTTCAATCCAAACGCGGAACTAAAAACTGACGAACCTTCTGTAATTCATCGCTCGAGTGCACGATCGAACTTCGGCCGCTCTTTTTTTCCCCCTCACTCCCTTCGAAGAACCGCAGAGGAGACTCCGATCCGGACAGGATTTCGAGAGAGAGAGAGAGAGAGAATGCGGAATCGGAGGAGGCGACTGCGACTCGGATCAAGGCTCGCTCGGCTCCGAGCGTCGGGAGAATCGCGGATGGAGACAGAGGAATGGGCGTCCACCGGGGATCCTCGGGCCGTGCAGAGAGATTTGAGAGACGGAGAGATCTGCTTGTGAGGGCGAGGACGATCGGGGGATATTGTCGGCGGGAGGGAAAGAAACCGAAAATGGCGAACCGGGAAATCAAAGTGCGCTAGAAATTCCTACATACGTCCAATGCGTATGATCTCGCTTATAAGCCAATGTCCACGTAAGACACATGATCCGATAAATCGCCTGCATCAGACCGATTGGAACCGGGCGTGGCAAATAATTTGTCCTAGGTTAGACTTGCTTTGCTTGAAATTTGGGGAGGTGCATCAGTTACGAAAAGTCGAAACTTCGACGCATTGGAGATGATAGAAATCTAAGCTTAGAGACCTCGTTGCAAATGATAACTATGTTTATCGATTGCCAACAAATGAAATTTCCTATGTCAATTGGATTTTAAACCTCAATTAGGTCGCAATGTCTTCTTGATGTTCTATTCGATTGGATAGAGTTTGGTTACAATATCCCTATGTATTTATGAACATTAGAAATAATCGATTTCAAGGTGGTGTAGGTTCTGGATCTGGAGCTCGAAATTCGAAAGCTATCATGTTGGGACCGATTTCTGATTTTTAGAACCTGAAACCACCATGTTGGTCCAATTTTTTTGGATCGACCAATTCTTCTATTTTTTTTTTCTTGTTTCATTTTTGCTATTCGAAATGACAAATTATAGTAAAACACCTTCTCGTTTACAAGAGGCAAGGGCGGTAATAACAAGAGTACAAAATGCAAGGTAAAACTAAAGGGAGAGAATTGGAGTTTCTTGATCCGATTCCCCGGTTCGATCCGGCTCCGCACCCGGAATTTCATTGCGTTTGCGCGTTAGTTTGACTTGGACGATTCGCTACCTTTGAGATGAAACAAACAGTTTTGTTAACAAAGCACGCACACATAAACAGTTAGTTAACAAAACACACACTTACACGTATACTAGGCTAGTTAAAACGGGCCTTTTACGGTTTCTCGGGAGACCGATCATCAGCGCGGCGCTTTGTAATCCTGTCTATTTTATTCGTAATTTTCACGCGATAACTTGTCAATGATCGGGCAAGTCGTGCATTTGCGACCCAACGCATATCAATCTCCTGAAAACCGATTCTTGAAAGATCGTGGAAACCCTGTGCGGAACTCGTCGAACACAGAACCATCCACTTAGGTGAGGCGATCTTTCCGACCCCGATGCGCATTGCATAACCAACTTAGATCACATACCTCGAGCAATGAAAAACTAATACGGTTGCCGATCGCGGAACAACGAGACGAACATGCTTGATCAATGGAGCCACTCATCAAAGCGGGGGTACAATCTCTGAAGAGTTTTTTTGAAGTGTTGGCCTCATTTGAGCTATGCATAGAGTTACTACAACCAGCTGGAGGAAGAGAGAGTTATTGCCACAGTCAATGCAGTGTGGTACTTCTGCTCAAAGGCCACATGATGCCACCTTCAAGTGCGTTGTCTGAAGCAGCAGCTCAACCCCATTGATTAACGTCGTCATCGATCGTCATCGTCGAACGGGTAAAAGATCTGTCCAAACTACCCTACGAAGAGAAGGGTAAATGCCACAAATTTTATTGCTTTCGGCTCTGCAAAAGCTCTTCAATGTCCCACTCATGGCCATAAATGAATTTGACAGTAACTTTTCACAGAAGCTCGCGTTAGATGATGGGCGTGCGAGGGCAGTGTCACAAAAGTCAACAGGATATAGATAACAAAAAGAGAGAGGATTGATTGATTCTTGCATTTTCAAGGAAAAATTTCTAATTTTCCCAGGACACTCAAAACGAGTTACAATTTTCAGAATTTGATGCACCTTGAAAGAAAACCAAGTATGCAGGATTTATATTGCCTTCTTAAGTTTCCGGCGTATTAAGCATTGCTCTGTAAGTGTCTCTATGATGCCCGTTAATCTCTCTTCCCGTGATCAAGGCTTTCATTCGTTACCCGTACCGTCTATCCACGAGTATCCCACGTTACAGAAACTAAGTAGATCAAAACAAGTAATGCGCTATTGCTACAAGTGCATCAAGCAAACATTATTCTAGCAAGTAGCAACTGAACAAGAGCGATGTGACTAATGTCACTGCATCCTTGCGTATACACAATTTAGGAGTTAAGAAGCTAAATCCAACTAGCTGAGTCTTCAATGACTTCCCCTTCCAGAAGGGAAGCAGAAAGACTTCTGGAGTCTGATCACTAATCGCAGATTAATACAGAGAGGAAGTCTTCCTTTCAGTTAACTACTGGCATCGGAGAGACTAAAACGACAGAGAGAAGACTTGTAATAATAATCATGTGACCATGAGGATGACCACATTTAGGAAAAAGAAGAGGCAACATGCTGATATAGAATCTGTCAAATATGAGGGCAGAGAGCTAAAAAGTTAACCAAAAGAAAATATCCTAGCGTACTAATTTGAGACACAACATACAGGCTTGAATATCACAGGTCCCTTTCAATATGTGAGTTCCAGCATAGCCCAGTAGGAGTTGAGATAGTAATGATTATCTACAAAAAGAAAATCGAGTAAATGCTAGGGAGTTTGTAAAACACGTTACGTAATGGATTTACCATGTGATATACGAATCTGTATTCGAGAGAGCAAAACAAATTGAGCATATCTAACCACCCAAAATGAGTCTTGCGACATTACTCCACGCACTGGTTTGGTCAAGGCGACTCTGGACATACAAAAAGAATCACTTAAAATGGGAACCACCTCGAATGACAAAAACATGATGGGAAAAAAGTAGTTAGAAACAAAATTAATCGCCCAATCCTTCAAAACCAATTAACAAGCTACACAAGAATGGAAGACGGACATGGATCGAGTAGAAGAATACCAAGCATCCCATATTTGGACACCTGAAGGAGTAGAAATGACCTCAACCTATTTCATTTGCGATGTACTAGGCTTCATAATCTGCATTCGCCTATTTCATGATTCTATTTTGTGAAACTGCACGATACTACAACACCAAACAGCAGTTTCTTCCATCCTCTGCCAGAAAAGAAAGAATGTTAGCAGAGGACTTGCCTGCTCATATGATCCTCTAATCAGGAAAGTTGCAGCACTTACCTGCTCGCGAAGCAATAGTTCCCGATGACTGAATTTAGTGGTACCTTGCAAGCCCAAGCTCTGTTCATGTCTTCATGGGGTGGCTCTCTTCATGTCTTCATGGTGTGTGAATGTAAGGCATACAGCAGAAGCAGGACGACAAGCAAAAGCTCTCACAATATACTTCCTCATCCATTTCAATAGCAATAAAATCATGCAAATGCATAAATTTTTTCTATAACACAAAAAACTGCAAACTGATATCTTTCTGCGATATGGGTCGAGAATAATCTACTGAGATTAATTACCAGAATGAAGGGAATCCGACTCAGGTGTGAGCGAGGTTATCTTCTTTGGGGTCTATGCGTATTCGCTTAGCCTTATAGAAAAGTTATATACTCATAATACATTGCGATACATGCATCAACCACAAACTTCCCCCAGGACGAATCCATTCCCTGCATAAGAATAGTTACAACGTACAGTGTGGCTTCACTGGAAGTAGTGCTTAAACATGACTTGAGCAGAAAATATTGACTGTAGTGCTGCATAAGTTTCAGCAAGATGGACATGGCAAGCAGCAGAAGAAAGAGATAGTACATTAATAATCAGAGCAGTCCAGGCAAATCGACCATCAAAAATGATTTGCATGCGGTGCCCCATGCTGTTCTAAGTGAAGCAAAACCAGGAAACAACTACTCATGAATAAAGCTACATAAACTACAGAACGCACTATCTAGCACCTGATACCCACAACATTAACCAGTTCTCACAACAAGCCAAAGCTCCAAGAAACACAGAAACCACAAAATACAAAGTCGCCTCCAATTGCCTCTGGTATCTGGTTATCAATGTCACACAATACTCATGCAGCAATAGCCGCTTACAATCCACAAACAGACAGCTCAGTTTGGCAAAGTAAAGCAGATGGCTCAGTATATTCGAAGTAGAAATTGAATGGAAGAATACTAGTGACAGGAAACTGAAGCGAAATTTTCATTAACGAGTACAGAACTAATGACAAATCGTTTGCACCACTGCTATACATAGACCACTATATACATCTCCAGCACAGAGATTAGCAATTGAATTTGTGAATTGAGCAGTCAAAACTTTCCATACCTTTTGACAAAGTACAAAAAGCTAAAATCTTCAACAAAAGAAATCTTCAGTGTGAACAGATTGTGTACACACCTCTACTTGTATGATTTTTCTTCGTGCAAATATCCAGTCATTAGCAATATACTCAACTAAGGTAAGAATAAGAACGCTGCATCTGCCATTCCAAACAGTCTTCAAAATCAAAACTACTAGCACAGTCCAGCAATGCATTCTGTTGATGCTCATACCGACATATATAATTCAACCCCACCAGTAGCTCGCATATTACTGCCTCAGCCTTTTCCCTGTCTGCAAAATACAGTGTCTGGAGCAAAAGAACATTTGTTCGGGTAAGAATTTGATGCTGCTCAAAGTTACGCTCACTTTGCCACCTGATCATGTTATGCGCCAGCGGGGCAAGCCACCTTAGTATCTCATCAAGTCTCTCTTTCCAATTGTGGGCAAGTGGAGCATCATATATAGCCAAGTTCTTCACATATGATTTCAGATTAGTCTTTACGGACATTCTTATGCTTGTCGGTAACATCTGATATAAATCGTCTCGAGCTTCTTCGCCAACCAAGTGAGGATATCGCAGCAGCTTCTCTATAACGATTATGAGATTTGCATAATGCAAGGCTAAAGCAGAACCTCCCACAGTGGATGGAGAGGCAAAGACTGCTAATCTACTCTTGGGACCGAACTGAGGATTGCCCATGACAGCTGATTTGGATTGCCTTTGACCGCTGATGGAAGACACCGAGAAATGGGATTGACCAGCACAGCCAGAATACGTCAACTGTTGTTTCTTTATGCTTCCATTATAAATACTGCCACACCCGGAAATCTGGCTACTTCGGTCGTCATGATTCAAGGTATCATCATCATCATCACCATCATCCATTCTTGAAACCGAGCTGCTCAGGCTAAGACAATCCATGAAAATTCTGCCAGGGCTAGTCACGCATGGAAAATTAAAATCTTCGGTGCGAAATAACTCTACTTCACCTCTCTTTGTATCAAACTGAGGCTTCAAACCACTTCGTCCTCTCTCGAATGTGCGTTTCTCAATTGGCCCCGAATAAAAGCTATTGCTATGTTTGCTGTGAATTCGTTTCAATTGCCCAGAAACCGCATGGACATTCTGGTGCACATCACCAATCTGACCAGAATGATAAGTACGGGAATTCATCGCCGGAGGAGAATTTCCTCTAACAAACCCTGAAACATCCCCCCTCAAATCGGACTCACCAAACACAGCACAAAGCCTCGCATATATCGTGCACACTGTCCTTGCCAAAAGCTCTACAACCTTATCGAACGTCTGGTTCCAAAGAGAAACATCCTTAAGATGCCTCACATCTTGCTTCTGCCAAATCAGCTTCTGCTCAAAAGCGCGTCGACTCTCCTCATGCTGGTTATTCTGGAACTTCTTCGTCCCCTGCTCCAACTCATTCAAGACCTCCATTTCATTGAATAAATTTGTTGTCGTGCTCACATACCTCTCCATCTTCCTCACCATCCCATCCATGTCCTTCACTAAGAACCCCAAATCCTTGACCTCAATCACTCCATTCGTTATGTCCCCATACACATGCTCGAAACCCTGCAATGCGGGCTCACTACACTTCTTACCAAGCCTAGAGACAACAGTAGCCACCCGGCTCAGGTCATCGAGCTTCTCGGCCAGGACAAGCTCTAGAATCCGAGACTCGTCCGATGAAATCAACTTTCTAACCCCTCAGACTTCAAGATCTCGCTTTGGAGCTTCAGTATCTCCCCATCACATAAGGACTTGTGCAGGTGAACAGTTTTGGACATTATATTAGCTACTTCGAAAGAGAGAATCCCAATAACCTGCTTAACCTCGGGCTTCTTGAGGTTGCTCTTTTTCTTGGAACTTTCTAAAAGAAGAGCGTGCTTGAGATTCGCACTCACCTGATTGCCCATCTTGAGTATCCAAGGTTCTGCAACCATCGCTGCTCAAGATACTTCAAAGGAATGCTCCCAAGATCCGAAGCAGCTCGAAACAATCAGCCCCTCCACAATTCTCAACTCAAAAAGGCCGACAAAAACAAGAAACTTGTTCCGGGTTCGGAAAAGGAAAAAAAGCACCTTTACCGACACCCAACTCAATGTCGACCAATTTAAGCGCCGTAAAGATCTCCGAGGAGAGATTCGTGAAGGGTGATTTCGAATACTAGCGCTCCTCCAAATATACGCGTATTTGAAACAATGGAAGCGAGACTAGAGCAAAACTGCGTCAAAAGTCATGAGCTTCTTCATCAGAGCCAGGTCCTGAAGAAAGCTGAAGAAGCAGGAGCAGGGCTTCGAGAACCCGCGTGATGTTGTCAGCGAGAAAGCATTCAGCGGGAAGCGTGGAAAAGGGTCGAGGAAAGAGGGAATGATTGAGTGGCAGCGCGGTTGACGAAATGGAGGGAACAAAGAAGGAGAGACAGGAATGATTGGAAGAAGCAGCGGAAAAGCAACGGGAGCTCGAAGAAGCCTATCTATCAACTGCAGCTTGCGAACGAGAAAGAGAGGAGGGGGCGACTGTGATATCTTTTGGCGTTCAAAAGGGTATCCATTGATTTTGAAAGCAAGTCTAATTTATTTATTATTTTTTTTGGCCTTGGAAATGAGGTTTTGTTAGGAGACAGACATGAACTATTTCTCATGTCGTTCCTCAAATTTACATGTTATTATTTTGCATGTCTTTTGCTTTATTATTTTTTTTTTTGCCTGTTTTCTGTTTGGTTTTATTGCAAGTGCTTTGATCATGTATTGGCTAACCCACTCCACGAGCTAAGTCTCACTTCTTTCTAAGCCCTTTGTCCTCGGTATTATCAGACAAAGAACAAAACTAATTGGATCTAATCCCACCGGGCATGCAATGTCCACGTCCCGACCACAATGAGAAATTACGTGTAATCGTAAGTCGAAACATGGAATTACTTGCACCTGATGATGTAACAAATCAAACTCGCCTCTGAAGTCTGGTTTACACTTGTTTTTCTTGAGATGATTCGAAGGAGTTGACAATAGAAAGGATCGAATTCGAGACTTTCTAGTTCATTTCGTGAGAATTGCTCGATGCTCATGCTCCTTACGATTAGGCTATGTCAATCCACCGTCATTTATTTGCTCCAAAATTTCGGTGCCTCCACAAAATAAAAATCCCAATTTGCCTAAGCCAGTTCGAGGGGTTTTCATTTTGACGAAGAGAAAATTCAACTTTTTCCCCACCATCAAAGATGTCTCACCGACCCTATGAATAGTAAGACGTAAGCCAAAATCCAAATGATGGCCCAAACTTGAAATTACTTGCACTTGTGGCGTGATAAGTAATTTAAACTTGTCTCGTGTGCCTAATTTATACACGAACTTCCCTCATTCACTAACTTTATTTAGACGACTTATATTTTTTTTGTTTTTTGCTTAATCTGAATCTTGAGTTTACGCATTTTGATTGTTTTTAGATTTTAAAAATATTGAAATCTTCACAATATCTATATAAGAACACTAAATCCATATATATTTATTCGCACATTTTTAATCTGTAAAATATATTTGATTTCGATGAGAAATGTCATTATAAAAGGAAAGCGCGAACTTAGACTTTCCTTTGTTCAAAAATGAAAATCGTATTGTTCATTCAATATAGTATCAATTAGGGTTTGGGAGGTACTTCTTCTCAAACTAGGTAAACTAAAGATGATGTGGCTATGGTCATTAGATGCCAAAACCCAACGTCTATATGGTGCCCGAAGGTCAAATCAAGGTACAAATTTCTCGTGAAAGACTTCAACTATTCAAACACTTTTCCACCATAATCATGGCCCTTTTCTCTCTACATTACCTCCATGGATTCCGGACAAATCGCCAAGAAATTCCCTGGATATACTGCTGCCTATGCCCAAGGAAGACAGGCTTCCATTAGTCAAACATTTTTGCGAAAAAGGTCAAACCAAGAATAGCGCTATGACCCTTCATGTCTTCAAAAATCAAAACTAAAAAGCATTGAAAGGATATCTGCCCGCCTCCTTTCTAAACCCCGCTCTCCCCTTTTTGGTTAATCTAATCCGTGCAAAACAAAGGACAAAGAAACGAGAGTGGGACAGAAGAGGAGGGAAATTCGATGGTGGGTCCAAAAATTTGTTTCGTGCATTTTTCCCTATGAGGGAGAATGTGAAGTGTGACTTGGGTAGGACAGCTTCCCTCATTTTAAGGGAAGCCCACTTTTGCCTCCAAATGCCCCAATCATCATGAATAGGTTGTAACTCCTCCATCTACCATATATCTCTCTCTCTCTCTAGAAGATGCAAGCTAAAGAGGGTGGGAATGCTTTGGAATCTTAGAATAATAATGGAGAGGATGTGAAAGGGAGGGAGATGTCAAAATTTCAATATTTGATGCCCCTTTCAATGGCAATGCCATGTTGAATTCAGAAATTGTGGGTTAGACTTTCTTTCTTTCTTTTTTTTGTGATCTTCTTGGGATGATAAGGAGTATTGGAGAATATTCCTCTCTATAGCAAAAAGCAATTCCAAATATTGATCACTCAAACAATTCTTGTACTCTTGATAAATGCATCAAAAGTTTTCAAAGTTGCAAACTCATTCTATATTTCTTTGTACAGATGATTTAATCTATCCACACATAGAGGATGTAGCTGAGAAAAGTTAATCTACCGCATTTATTCTAAGCTAATGCCTTTCTATAAACCATTAGCCACTTTGTACATTAGATACGTGTACGAAATAAGAGTAAAGAGCATCTCGTCCAATGCTTCACGGTTTCAGAACTTACTGCTCATAATCACATCGTTCAATTTTTTTTTTTTTTTGACAACCACCAAGGAATTCTCAACCACCAGCTCTCCTATTATAGTCACTGACCTCTCTTCAAATGACGCCGCCATGTTTGTCTCCATCAATGCAATCTTGCAACTACCCCCTCACACAAAAAACGAAGAACATGTCAAAAAGGTTTGGAACCATAGTGGGAGTAGGTGTGCTTTTTGGATTAGGGGGATGAGGATTTTAACCTAGATCACCCACATGGACACATGGGCAGTCTGCCCAACAGAAGGGAGAGGTCCAAATCCAAAGGCAAAGCACGTGATGACAAAAAGAAGAGATGGGATCGATTGTCATCCTATCCGATTTGCTTTGCTAAGCATGCATGAATCACGGATTTGGTGTTTTAGGGTATAAGTGCGGAAACCTAACTTAATCCTTCCTTCGGTGATAAGTTGAGGATTTGAGACTTTATTTGATTGATTAAGAATTTAAGGTTTCAAAAATAAAAAAGAGCGGCAATCAAGCTTGAACTCGCTATCCGCGGAATTATAGGGTTAAAAAACCAAGCCCGTGTCATTTTCGACTCCTGAATTCCGTTGAAGGCGACCCACCGAAACTTGACTATGATTTTTTTTTAAGACCTTAAGGCCATTAATCAACGGCCAAAATAGTAAATTTTGTTTCTACATTGATGCATTTTTTTCAGCACATAGGCGTGCTACAAATGCGGGCACGACCTTTTGAATTCGATCGTAGCTTTGGCACTAGACATTGCACGTGGAATCGGCCGCCACCGTGTTGAATGTGTGTGGTGTGCAGCAGTAGGTCTCTCAATTCATCTTAATTGGCTATAGCATCATGAGAATTGACAAGAGGAAATAAAGGAAATGAAATTTTAGCAAGCTCCGAAAGTAGATTTGCTTTATAGCGGCAGCACAAAGTCAACTTCGAATGAGGTTAATTTTGAATCTCATTGCTCTTCAAAGATGTGATTGCTTCCCTTTATGTCGATAGTAATCTTCTTAATTTTCGGTGTAAAGGCATGATTAACGGAATAATTATGTAAACAGTCCTAAATCTATTGCAATTTTGTCAATTCAGTCTTAAACCTTTTGCATGTATGCTAATTCAACCCATTTAGCTAGCCAGCAGTGATGGGTCATTTTTTTTAAAATAATCTTTAAGTATTTCAACTTTTATTTTTTTCCCGAATTTTTTGACTTATTTTCTTGCTTCTTTGCGTCTATTTATGGCCGACAAGGTTGCCAAAGCTTGCCAGTCACATTAATAGCAGAAAAGAGAAAAAAAAAATAAGGAATAAATAATTAAAATGTCCACGTCTAAGTGAACCGATAAAATGGACTGAATTGGTACAATTACAAAAGATTTAGGACTCAATTGAAAAAAAAATTAGGATTGAATTTGCATAATTACAATATGTTTAAGACCTTTTTGGGTAATTTTTCCATTATTAGCATGTTAGAATAAAATAAATTGAGATCTCCCAATTATTTATCAATAGACCTATTTCCATAGTTTAATTGATCGAAAGACCAAATCCATTTTAACATGGTATCATAGATCGAGGCCACTAGACGTTAAAATACAGAATGCTTTTCATTTACATATGGTCGGTCCAAAGGGACAAGGACGTTCCTTAGCCAAAAAAAAGAAAAAAGAAAAAGAAAGATGGGACCATAACTTTAATATGTCGATTTTGTTTACATGATGATGTTTGGCTTTTTCTTGTAAATCGCGATCGTTCATCTCCAAGGATAAGGGGTGCACACCGTGAGAAATGTAGTCCTAAACTTTCTAATTTTGTCAAAATATAGTCTTAATCTTTGCACCAACTTTCAATAAAGTCATCTACTTGCGATCGAAAGTCGCTGACGTGATTATCCATAAATTGTCTATATTAGCATGCCACGTAGGCGTATAGTGATAATTAGATGTCACATCAACAATTACTGGCAGCAATTGACGGAAAAGACTATAACATAATTCCTTATAAATATTTATTATTACAATTGACAAATTGAAAACTTTGTGACTAAATTAACTTGAGGTAAAATATGTTTACGACTGATTGAGTAATTATCCATATGTTCATCCAAAAGAATATCATTTTTAAGTTTCATTGGGTGGCACAGCTAGTTCATGACCCGACTTCTAGGATTTGCGCGATATAATCTTGAAGTTGAGGTTACATATTCTCGACAATTTTAACTTTGAAAAGATTGATCGACCAAACGAATATCGTTACAGGAGTTCTTGTTTCCATAAACCTATTTGCCGATTGTCCTTGCTTATGTTCTTTGGTGCATGCATGATAACGTTTGCTTCCGATGGAAGCCATAGTTCCATTCTTCAGACACACACCCCTCTGAATTCGAATTTAAAACACTCGGGATCTCCAACCCATTTTCTTCTTCTTCTTCTTCTTTTTTCTTCGGTGAAATTATTTAATTAAAGTTTTTCCACAAGCTTTACTTTGACCCGGCAAGAGAGAGAAAGTATCCAAGGGTCAACACCAAATTTGTTCGCATGAGGCTCTCTTAAGGTGCCTGTTCCCATCGACCAAAGATTTCTCCAACCTCACTGAGAAAATCAGGGTCTGCAAGGCCAGAAACATCATTTTACTTTCGATTTTCTGTGAACCTTAGACAACCAAAACGTGTCCAAGTGATTTGGAAGAGAGAAGAGAGAGAGGAACAATAGGGATGGTTGGTCGGTCCCAACTTCTCCCGCTGTTTGCATGTTAGTTTGCGTTTGGCGTCGCTTTTGGGTGGAGAATCATATGAAGGTGTGAGTAGGAGAGATTGTCTTGTACTTACCCCACAAGTCAAGGCACTTTGCTTTGCTTTTCCTTCTTTGCTGCGGATTGTGGTTTGGTTGGGCGAAAGTCTTTTTCAATTTTTGGGGTTGCGGGGGGAGGAGAGAGAGGTGGTTTTGTTCTCTTGTTTCACTAGAGGTCCTGCCTCTTGACGTTGGATCCTTTGTTCAAAGAGGAGGTCATCCATCTCCTAACAACCGCCGGGTGGCTTATCAATCGAGCTTTTTGGTTTTTCTTGGAAATGCGTGGTGCGCAGGTCGTCGTGATCGTTAGCTGTGGCTTTCGTTTCGGTCGAAGTCGCGAACGGCTTTCGCTCGTCTTCTCGATTTGATAAGAGGCGTGCCATCTGCGCTGAACTGGTGACTCGTGAAGAAATTGGCTGTGTTCACGACGTGTTCTTGAGTAGTTACTTTGTGCTATCTTTCAAAGGATATGTGGATCTCTCGACAGATTCGTGATCATTAGCCCGTGACTCTTCACCGAACATATCTTGTGGACTTGTAACCAATTATGCTAGGAAAGCAACCCGGTCTAGCATCATGGCATGTGCAAAGAAGAGGCAATGGAGGGAAATTTAACTTCTATTGCGTTAGCTTAACATTCAAGAGATCTGATTGCTTTAGGAGTAGAAGATGGGAACAGTACTTTCTGTCACTAATCTCTTAAGCATCCCAAAGTCCAAATGTAGTCGAACCAAACGATTTTAAAATGGGGCTGCCCCTGTATTTCGGAAAACTTTACCGGCACGTCGAGGTCGGATACATGCGTGAGCATCGTTATTCAGCATACAGAGGCTTCGGTAAGGTTTCCGGTTTCCAATCCGGTCGATCCACACTTCGTTCAGTCCTAATTTTTGTGAAGCCCAATGCTTCTTTGTACTGTTCAAGACCTGCGCACGTTCATGTGAGTCTGGTCCTATCCTTGGAGGGCGAGGGGGTAAGTGAAGGGAAGCCGGGTTTGACGATAGACATGGGCCACCCCTCCAATCTTTCAGGGCTTGGGCCACAGCCACGACGAGGCCCAATTAAGCCTTTTAGTTTACAGATGCGCGGTTCGGCTACCCGCCACTATAGATGGCCATAGACATGATCAATGTCCGGGCTCGACCAGGCGACTGCCAAAGTACTCGGCGCAATGGTCTCGGCGTGTTGGTCCAAGCTCGTGCCCGAAAAGTCACGACCAAGTTCGTTCATCATGTAAAAGATTTTGGAAAACACATAGAAATTATTGGGCCTCAGCCGGCCATGGACAAGGTTGGACGTGCTTTTAATGAGGTAACTCGTCCGAGTCTGCCTAAATCCATCTTTCCATATTTACGGACCGGGTCAGGCCGAGCCGAGCCGCAAGAGCATCCACCAAAGCTTGCCTCGAAGATGTGCCGGCTCAAGTCATCGAGCCTCCAGACCTATGATTGGGTCGAGGAAATACGACCAACCTATTTGGTAGATTTGCGCTTTCACATCAGATGACATTTTGGGGTGTTCTCATGCCGGCATTCCTTGGGACCTTAACCAAAATGACTAGATTTCTATCACGAATTTTGGACACTTGAGATGTGGTGTTTTTCTTGGGTTGGGTGGATGAAATTGTCCGAGCACCAAAAAAATTTCTTTATTTTAAACTTTTGACTTGGTTATTCCTAATTCGATAAATGCTCATTACAGCTTGACTCCGCAATTGGCATATCGATCGATTGAACCGATGCAGATGATTCAGTAAAACGACATCAACACGACAAAAACCGCAATATCAATCGATCACCAATATTTCGAACAACTCTCAACAGTTAACCCAGGAAAATGATCTACACAAAGGGAAAAATCAAGATGAATATTCTAAAATCAAACCCCAACGACAGTTTCAGGCATAACCGCTTAGAGTCTAGTCAATCATCAAATAAAGAGAGCAGAAAACCCTATCGTATGTCCCTAAATCTTTTGCTCCTCACTTGGGAATTTGAAACAGAACAAGATCTCTGGGCTATCAGAGAAACATTTTAGTATCGCACGAGCTTTTTGATGAACAGCTTGTCTTTACAGTCTAGGCACACAATGGCTCTCTCAAGTCCATCCCCATTATCTATTCAATGTTTTGCTGATGCACGAAGGGTCAAATGCAACATAGCTTGTTCAATCCAAACCTAAACCCTTGGGACATTGTCCAGCAAGGTACATCATTCCAAGAGAGTTTCTAGACACGATGGATCATGAATTTATTTGGAAGAATAGAGGACGCCTTAGGATATTCTAGAAAAATCATAGGGGCAAGCGAAATGGAAAATGTACACTTCTATAATTATTATGAGTAGTAAGAGTGGGAGAGATTCAATCTCGACTATTAAATCAAGGATAGATCTACGGCTCATATCGAACGATATTTTGCATATAAGAGGCTCTTCTCCCTTCATTTGTAACATCTCATGTCATGAGTTATCTAAAGTGGGCTGACTTGGGAAGACCTAACACCGCACGAGTTGATCAAGAGTTCACGTCTTGAATCGATCGGCCCGTGACACTTACATGAATAAAATCAATACGTACTCACAAAACACGAAAATGCTTTAATTCCACACGAAAATGCTATAATTCCTACTCCCACGTATTGCGCCGAATGGAGTGCATAACATGATAGAATGCTATGAATACCTGAAGAAATTTCCTGGTTTCATTTAGATATGAAATGGTGAAAATAATCAGCAGGTACTTCGATCAACTCCAGAAACGAATGATGAAAAAGCAAGCAACATATCAAATGGTGAAATTTGAATTTCGTCAGTCCATTTTAACTGGATAATACATGCCAGTACGCCATCTACACTCACTAGTTTTTCAATCGGTATTAGTTGGTGGTTTCATTCCTAATTTTTCTCCTTAATACCAATTAGTTCAACTGAGATTCCAGAGAACAAACACAGTGACCACACTAATATGGAAAAAAACAGCCATTTTTCTAGGAATCAACATTTGAGATGGGAGGTCACTCTAAGAATCAATGATGGTCCTGGATCGCTCCATCCGTGAAGATATTTGATATATGTGTCAGCCTCGATCACCTCATAGCATAGGATATCGATTTAACTCAAGAAGCACAATCCAATCAACCCCATGTTCTATATGCACTGGTTTGCACAAGTCTCGAAAGCGGGAAAAAAGAAAAGAAACGAACGCCATCAACTTAGCCTCAGAGTTTGGATCAAAATGATTATTCCATACCAAATACAGTTTCAATCCTCGATGCACAATGTCAGAAAAATAAAAGATCAAAACTACAATTGTACATTGTGACATCAACCAAATAAAATACGGACCCAAATCCATGAATGTAGAGATACGTATTTTACATCTATTTCTGCATATAACTCGGGATAAGACACCAAATATCAGCCACAAAGTTAACGAGAACCACTTCGGCACAACCTCGATACATCACATATTTCTGCACCAAATGAAACAAAAGAACCATACACAGATGCGCCAAAACAGAAATATAAATTTAAGCACCAGTCAGCTCCAAAAAATGATGAATATGACAGTGTGAATAGTAAATACTAGGCAAAAGGATGTTCTTACATATTTTGTTGAAAGCAACAATGTCGCACTCTGGACATATTCATTCACTGGTTCAGCCATAAGATGGTCCTCAATGAGAGTGTCAACCGAAACCAAATCGTCCACAATAGTCAGCATAATTTGCAATTTCTTTATACCATAGCCCACAGGCACAAGTTTGGCTGTGTGACATTAAACATTTATGTCAGAGAGACTTCTCATCAAACAGGTTCTTCAAGATAGCAGCACCAAACATTCAATAACAAGAGGCCTTACCCAAAAAAAAAAACATCAATAACAAGAGGAAAACATATTTTTTTCTTACGCCCCAAATAACTCTGGATTGAAAGTAACAAGGACATACCAAATTGTAAATAAGGTTTTTATAATCAGGCAGGAAACTCGTGTTGTTATCTATATGGGCAAAAGTATAAAGCTAAGACCCAGTGCAATTAATTAAATCCAAGGACAAACAAATGGAATAGAACGTACATGCTCCCCAAAACAACCCTTCCATTTGGACGCTTCTTACTGCTTCCTCAAGCTTTTTCATGTCAGTCTCATCATCCCATGGCTTAACATCCAACAGCACAGACGACTTGCCAGCTGAAAATAAGAATAAAACGGTAAGATCTTCCTCCATTATAATTGATCCAATTTGAAAAGCATAGAGTTGACCAAGCCAATGGTCCTTAGTGCTTCCATAAAAAATAGATGATGTATAAGCCATGGACCAGATGGTAGGCATCATATGAATTAGGTTATTTTTTAAATCAACAACATGATATATAAGTGGAGCAAGCTATGGACAGGCTCCTCCATTCAGGCAATCAGTTAGATATCCCACATGACACATAATTTTTCTACTGCATGTTAATATTAAAAACAGGTTTTTTTTCCCCCTGATATATTAATTGCCACAGCAATTTTACCAGTCTAGATACCAATGGAACTAAATTATGAGGTAAGAGGGAACTATGAACAAACACTGAGCTTTGAATCATCAACCTTCTATGTGTATATAAGAAACTCACATTCTTTCTTCTTTGCAGATTTCTTGACAGCAGCTGCACGTTCCTCAGCAGCCTTCTTCTCCTCTTCAGTCTCTTCACCAAACAAATCTACGTCGTCGTCCTCCTCCTCCTCCGCAGCTGCAGCCTGCAATAAGTAAGTTTATATTATGGTAATGTGCTGCATTTAGGTTTCCCAATCATGGTTTAAAGAAAATAATTCCATCGCTGCTAGGTTGAAATTAAATCTTTCGACAGCAGGATAAGAACAGTAATGATGAATCTATCAAACCAAACCAACCGACACCCAAAACTCCCCCCCCAAAAAAAAGGGACAAAAAGCAGCAGCTTGCCTTTGTATCGCCGACAGGGGGAGTTGCCACTGCCTCCTCAGTGATTGGAGCAAAACCCTCAACAGTAACACCACAACCTTCCGCAGAAACACCACTGGCATGGGTAAAGTGTTAAACTCTAGAAAGGAAGAAACTAAAAACAGAAAACTTAGAACTAACAAGTAGATCCTCAATTAGATGACTTGAGTGCTCAAGCCAAGATGAATTAAAAACCTAATGTGTCAGGAGAACTTACGAAATCCTCAATAGAGCCTCAATGTGGTTATACCACCTAGATACATTGACGAATTCAGAAGACGGGGGCTTTGGAAGTGCTGCATGTACAGTAATATCATCCTTTGAAGCTTGGTACCTAACGTAGCAAGCAAAGAAAAATATTTGCACTTTAACTCATCTATCTTTTAATATTCGAAAAGAGGACGGGGATGATCAGATACTAACCCAGTTATATAGCTCCGTGAAAGGAGGTATTCATCGAGCTTCTTCAGTCCTGATGCAGAGCCAAGGTCGTAAAATGCAACTACCATTGCTTTTTCGGGAAGCGATTCTTTATAGTCTGCAAATACACACAAGAAGATTATAAGCATTAGCACTAAACAAGGACAAGCTACTTTTTTTATTTAACCCCCACCGCAAAAGTCACTCCAAAACTCACAACAAGAATGACAAAATAGCTAGCACAAAGTTTTCTCATAGATCCATGAACATCATGCACTAGTCAAACCTCCAAGCCATTCTAGGCAAGGGTCCAGATTGATCAGTCCAGTCAGATGAAAAGAACCGAGTCAGAGCATACACAAACTGTATTATAAACTACTGTTTGTCACCCAACTGAATATTCAGTCAGTTCAATCGCCTGTATTTCGCAGACTAGGGGGAAAAATCCACGTGGCCATCGTCTTGAATTACCAGTCATAAGTAACAATGTAACGAGACTCCACTTATCAGCCAAGCACGAAACAATCACATGGAACTGCATCCGCTATAGAGCTTCAACCAAGTTTCATGATATTATCACAAAATATTAAACAAGAAGACAGAGGTTCCTTCTGGTTCATAGGGCATACTTTGCCCATCATTACAGACGTCTAAAACAACAGCCTTGAATATATCAGCCTGCCAACTTCGGGAGGTCGAAAACAACCAAAATTATCACTGAACGGACAACAAAAAGGGATCTTCCTCTCACTCTCTCTCTCTTACTCAAATCGAGGTCCCGAATGACATCCCCGGTATGAAATCTCTCTCATCAAAACTTACTAATGACATAACAAGACCGGAATATAATCGGGACGCACCAGAATCCAATTCGTCCAAACAAAACACGAAAACGTCGCAGACGTTTCGACATCATCCTCAGCATTCGCGACATCACAAGAAAATAAAAACGAGAGGAATCAAGAAATCCCCCTTCATTGCGGAGAGGTTACCTGGAGAAAGCCGGACGAAGCGAAAAGAGGTTGCTCGGGACTTCGCAGTTCGAGTAGTGTACCGAGTGAGGAGGTGAGGCAGAGGAGATGAAGGTTTATATCATTAGGGTTCAACGATCTAGGGACGAAGGAAGGAGGTCAATGTGGTAATTTTCTCTTTGGGGTGAGGACTCAATCGTCAACGACCTGGGGATGAAGGTAGGACGTCAATGTGGTAATTTCCACGTGTCGGGAGAGGACTCAATCGTCAAATCCTATTACTCCTTTTATGAATTGTTCTTTTTTCTGAAAATATGTTACCGGATCATCTATCTCTCACAGTTAAATAACGAGGGTTAATTAATACATAAAAAAAAATCTCACACTAATACATATATGATAAACTTATCTCAAATTAATTTTTGACGTCCAAAAATCCTAAATTGATATAATTATGATAAATTTTTTACTTTCCGTTAAATTTTATCGTCAAATTACTGAGTTAAATGACACGCGACAATTAACGGATGTACCAATTAGAAATTTTACGTTGCGTTTTATCACAAGTATACCAATTTAAGATTTTCCGTGATATTAACCCAATTTAATGAAAATTAACAGAGGGTAATATTATCATAGATATGCCAGGTGAGTATTTTTTGTGGTAAAAAATTAGGCTCCATTTGTTTTGCAAAAAACGTTTTCCTCAATTTCAGGCATTTGGATGTTTAGAAGAATAAGTCAACAGAAAAGGTTTTCTTGCTACCAAAGCTTGAATTTAGGAAAATGATTTCCTCTTTAAAAAATTGAAAAACATTTTCAAGATATGACTAGGTGTCGGCGTTTAATTCAAAAACTCTGCGCTTGGGCAAGGGTACCCAAAAGCTTGTTTTAGGCCTTCACAACAGGCCAGATCCCAATGCTTAGACCAAAGTCCATCTAGGCCTCACCCAGGACCCCAGCCCCTGCAATGATACTAAGGCCAAACTCGAGTCCTAGCATTCATACTCGGGTCCATTAAGGCCAATTATTTTAAAAAAGATATAGACTTTTCTTACTTTTTGTTTTAATTTTTTGCCTCTTCCTTTGTCGATCGCTAGGCCTCTACAATGATTGGCGCGAGCTTGTAAGGCTAGATCTCGCCAAATCTAGATAAGCTTGAGCTCACCCAAGGCACTAGCGAGGCTCCACCTTACAAGGTCTGACGAGGTCGAGCTCGCCCAAGGTGCTGGCGAGGCTTGACCTCGTTTGAGGTTGGTGACCTAATCCTCTTTGGATCTAGCGAGGTCAAGCTTCAAGCAACCCTTGCTAGACTAGCCCTCGCTAGACCAAGCCTGTGCTAATTGCTAGCCATCACAAGGTCTAGGGAACAACGGAGGAAGAAGGAAAAATAAAAAATAAAATAAACTTTTATCAAATTTTTTTTATTTTAAAATTACAAAAATTGTCTATGTCAGCATCAGTTATGCCACATAGGATCGCCGACGTTCATTTCATCAATTTCTAACCAAATGAGATTTTTCATACAAAAAAAAAACGAAAAAGTAGTTTCCAGTTCATTTTTAGGTCTTAGCTAAACACCGAAAAATATTATTATTTTCCCAGAAAATGACTTTTTGAAAAATACTTTCTAGAAATGTCACATTTTTCAAGAAATAAACAAAACCATAGTTTTGAATAAATTGATCACATGTGTGCCAGTTTAGGATTTTATATGGTCAAAAAATTGATTTAAGGTAAATTCATCACATATGTACTAATTTATAATTTTTTGTGGTAATAATCCAAATAAGAATTATGAGTATTTTTTTGCTCGCGACATTTGCCAATCCTTTTTTTTTTGGGAGATAAGAGATTAAATTATCTTAGTGTTATTTGTTGGTTGTTGTGCCTGCGGGATCCCTTGCTAGCGTCGGTTGATAGGACAGTGTTGTGTTAGCTCCTGTTTTTTGGTTTTTGTGGTTGCCGTGTTGGCCTGTCTGCTTCGGCCTCCTTTTTGTTGGCCTGTTGTCGTTCGGCTTTGGCTTTTTTATGGTCTGTTGTTTTTCGGATTTGTCCTTTTGCTTGGCTCTGCACCCTTGCACCCTCGGAGACATCGGTTATGTAACCCTGGATACGAGGTTCGTGTATGGTCTTTCATTTGTATTTGCACTTTGATTAGTTAATATATATCTTACCTTACCAAAAAAAAAATCATCTTATATTCCTAGCAGCATATATATTTGGAAACAATGGTGCTCCAATTGTCTATTCGTGCCTTTAAATGGTACCAAAATCCAATTTAGGTGAATAAATATGATATGTATGTAACGTTTCGCTAATCTTATAAGCTCAATAGAATGTGATCAAAATCAAAATGTGCAATATAAATATAAGATTACAGTTCAATTTTTTTATTTCACGTTCCAAATTCACATCGATATCCATCATCAGTCACTCACTCAGTCAGAAAGTTTTGTTGATCCAATGTCATTTACACGAGACAAAATGAATTAAATTGACTTCTTGTGGAGGATTTCAAATAGGGATACGCATCATTCTTGGTTCAACTTGAGAATTGGACCAGCCAATTTTGGATAATTTTCGATTCTGATATTTTGGAATGGAAATAATAGATCCAATTCTTAGTTCTTAGAGAGGAATGGGACCTGTTGGACCGACTAAACTAAACGGAGGAATCGGCTCAAAGCATATTATGCTTTATTTCAACGAGGGCAAAACGTACATATTATTTGTGGGAGTAATCACTTTTTTTGTGTTGGTAATGTCTTTGTTATTAGTAATTTCATCCTACAGTTAAAATGACTTTCTATATATTTGAAAAATTTTGAGGAAGAAATTGAAACATTTAAAAAAAAATAACACCGTCGATTCTCGATTTATCCTAGATCCAAAACCCGCTAGGTCTGATCTTGTTCCATGATGGGTAGGGTCAGTTCCCGATTCCACAAACTAGGAATCGGATCGAATCAACCATGTTTGGTTCCATTCCTATTGCCAGGATAGGAGCTGATCCCCTTAGTTTCAAGTGTTTTTTTTTTTTGTCTCACTCTTCTCTTCTATATATATGTGTGTGCTCACGAGGATCAAACCTCTAATCTAGTACTCTCCGACCTCACTCCCCAATTCCTTTACCAGTAGGACTGCATACTTGTTAGCAAAGCCGACATTTCTATCCCTTGCTTAATTTTTTATGGGCTATGGTGCATGTTTTGGGGATTTTAGGCACATTAAAGTGATTTTCCAGGATCTGTTGGTCAAGGGTATTTTTGCCTTAAAGGCATATTCGATTTACACGAGACTTTCTGGGTTTAAGTGGCGGGCCTAGGCCCAGTTCTACGCTGAGGCCCTTTGTTATAGAGGCTACTAAAAAGTAAATTGAAGATTGCATTCATACCAACTGACAAAGAATAGAAACCTATGAATGAAATCGAATAAGGAGGAGGGAGGAATCATAGGAAAGATTGTCCACATCTCAAATTTATAACCTTTCGACCACATCTTGAGTGAAACTTTCCCATCGGCTAAGGTGATTTAAAATGTGTTTCTACTAGCTTAGAATTTTCTTTTGTCACCCATATTGTCAATAATCCAAGTTGATCCACAGATACTTGAATTTGATAGGCCGATATTGGCAGTGTCAAGAAGATCGGTTTCCTAACTCTCTATGAAAATCATGAAACTAAAGGCCACAAGCTTTCCAAAGTAGTAAGGATCAAGTCGATAGGACAATGGACTATAGAGGAATTGACCGACGAAATTCGATCAAACTTTTCTAAAGCCCTGCCAAGACTTTCGAGACAACGGTCAGCACAATTTGCAATGTTTTTACCTGGGGTAAATACACCACAAGTGTTATAATTTTTGTATGGCGTTCACTTGAGTGCCATAATTTTTTTTTTTTCCGTTCATTTGAGTGCTGTAACTTTTAAAAATCGACCACTTAAGTGTTATCGCTTACGTGGACCCCGGAAAAGTTGACGTGAATTTTAAGGAAATTAGTTCGTCAAGATTACATAAATTAGGGTTTACCAATCTGGGGACAATGGTAGGAGGTCAATGCGATAATTTCCTCTTTGGGAAGTGGACTCAATCATCAAATCTCACTAACCCTTTTTATATGTTGTTTTGATTCTAGAGAATATTTTATTATCCGCTGCAATTAAATCAGAATCGTTAGTATCTTTTTAGCCAATCCAACTTTTTTTCAGACGTCTGGCTTTAGTATTGGCTGGGTGCTCTTTCCTTTCTTTTTTTTTTTTTTGGTAAGGAGGTGCTCTTTCCTTTCGATCCTCGGAAACTATAAAAGAGCAAAATCGCGCAAAGAGTAACAACCCTCGACCAAATCTAAGGAAAGGAATCAGCTCCATGCTCCGCTATTACCAAAACAAATAAGAAGCCCGGTTCTAAAGTCATGACACCGTAAGTGGGGCCATGGTGATAGTTATTTATCACACTTGGCTTCAGTGCGAGACTTAACAATTACACATCGGATGTTCCTTATCCCAAAAAAAAAAAAAAAACAATTACACATCAGAATTACAAATTAATTCAAATTTACACGTAGAACGATATGCCGGAATTAATTAGTACTTAACTGAATAATTTTACTTCAATATGTTGCTTAAATGAATGCCATATAAAAATTATGACACTTACGAAGAATTTATCTCAAAAGAAGCAAATGGTGAATAGAACAGAGGAGTCAAATTAAAATTCCTGCATCCTCTCTTTCTCTCCCTTCCCTTCAATTAATATGGCCAAAGAAAAAAGTGGCAACAGAAAAAATTGGAGTCCCAGAGGAGAGACAGTAAGAGAGAGAGTGGGCGCTTGTTTTCACTTTGGAAGTTGAAAAAGCATTTTAAACTCACGTGACATGGTATTTACCGATCAAGAATCAATTCAATTCCATTCCATCGTTTGCTCTCATTTCTACATAATATTGGAAAGCGTACCAATGGATTTGCAGCAAATCAATGTAGTCGGTGTTGAGGTGCTTAAGGCTCTTTTCAACACTTTCTTTAATATTCGCAGCATTAACTTGTAAAACTTTTCCATCCTCACGGGGTATGACTCGATTGCTCGGAGTTGCCACATATTTTTATTGCCAAAATGACCTAAAATGTAAGAACGACAAATACATCAATAATTAGTGACGTTAATTTTAACATGAGTTTTCTTTAGTTAGTGATTTTCATACTTGATAATAACCCGAGCAAGTTTACTTAAGGCTCATTTTGTTTCGCAAAAAATGAATAATTTGATAAACATTTTCCCGAAAGTGATCTCTTATATCACTAATAAATATCAATGAATGAAAAATATTTTCGCCGTCCACGAAAATATTTAGATATGAGTTGTCGTCCATAACGAAAACATTTCTCGTCGGCTGATTATTACAATTGGTATAAGTGATTATTTGTAGAAAAATATTTTTCAAATTAATTTTTTTTTTTGTCTATGAAAGAAATGCACCCTTAGTGGAATAATGATTGGAGTGTCGACGACATAGTGTGCACCGATAAATCAGCATGTTCAAAAATGCTTTTTCCCTACAATTCTCGAGAGTTGCTGCTAGGTTAATTGAAAGGGCGTTCAATTGCAAGCACGAAATTGTAGCATCCTATATGTATGAGAAACATACTGCCCGCTCCATATTCTTTTGAATTAAGATGCAGAAGAAGAACACATAGGCCCCTAATCATATCTAATAACAAATCAAAGCTTTAGAATCCAAAATTGCTCAAAATGAGTACACCTAGTCCTTAGACACATAACTTAAACTAATTAATAGCCTGAGTGGGTAATCCCTCGACATGGCATTAGAACCCGTTCAAACCTCAGTTTTTACGTGTCCCAGCACCCTAGCACCATGCTATTGAGACATGATGCATTCACATCGTACCGCTTTACTTTGTTCCTCTAGGAACACGTCCTGATAAACATGAATTTATTGTGTGCGATTGTCTTTGACTATTTTCAAAGAGCAACGACGTTAAATGATCAACGAAGAGCCTTAATTAGTAGAAAAGGTTTCTTGCCACACAAGTGAGTAAAAAGCTGTTTTTTTTTTTGTTATGGTTTTTAAATTTTCTATTAGTTTTTCCGGGAGTTGGAGAGAGGTGAGTGGCGGTCTGATCAAGTTGGATAGGCAGCGAGCTCAGAAGTTATTCCTCTATCTTTAGTTTCTATTTTTATTTTTGTCTCACTCACATGTATATATGTGTATGTGATATACATACATATATACACGTGTATATATATACACATATATATAATGAAGATATATTTCTTGGTAAGCGTGCCATCTGTTAGAGAGATATAATGCATAAAAAGCTCTATACATTAATTTTTTTTTACAATAGCATATTGGATAAGTCCATGTACAGATCACTCATACACAATGGAAATCAAAATTAATCGCCTCTTTTGCAGAAAAGATATCTGCAAATAACAAAATACAATAAAAAGGTAAGTCACATTTCATTTATTTAGTTATAAGGCGGTTATTTAGCTTCCCATACCTAATTGAAGCATGTTTCACTTGAAATTTTGAGCTACATTTTCTAACCTCCTATCCTGTCTTTACTCTCGCGTAGGGTTTACCATTTTTCATAGGCCGTGAAAACGGGGTGGATGGGAGGTTTTATTAGGCTATGTTTTTTTTTTCGGTCCAAGGTCTTATTAGGCTATGTTGGCGGGTTAAATGTAGCCCGGACTTGTCTTGTGTCGGGTTTAGATCTTCACGTCAGCCTCTCATTGGGTAACTCCCGTTTCTTTTAGCTTTCTTGTTGCCCCAACTTTGTCGTTATAACACCAACATAATTTGTTGATATAACTTGACCTGTTTTGATCGCACTTCTTGATGAAAGAACGGATCATTGAGTTTACTTGAAGAAAGGTTTCTCATTATCATCAAAATTACTAATAAACACAAAGATGTAGTATTTGCAAGAAAGGTTATGTTCATGAAAATCGTTAGACCTTCGCGTGAGCCTCTCATTGGGTCATTTAAAGTCTTATACTTTTTCTTTTCTTTTTTGTTAATATAGGCAAGAGACATTGCTACTCATGTACGCGTTGTTAAGACAATTAATGAAATTTCTCGTCAAGATTTGACAATAACCATCTCATGGGACTTTAACTCACACGAGACAAGGCCACGCGACATTTAACTCACATCGAGCCAAATGAAAATCCCCTCCATCCCATTTTCAAAGCCTATTTAAATCCTAAGTGTGACAAGTGCAACCGTGCTTCACCACAGAACCTTAACTGTAGTTTTCCACAGGGGGGTAACACGCACAGAAATGCAACAGGGACAAAGTGAGCAAATATAGGGAAAATGAGACTTTGTTGCACAAGTTTCATTTTTATCGCTTGGTGCCAAGTTTTTGAAAAAACATCATTTTAGTGTCAATCTAAATTAGTTTCACTGAAATCTAAACATGCACGTATTTATTAAATATTTTGGTTGACGGTGGCTCCGACGAGGTAAGTCGCAATTAAAAAAGGTAAAAATTAAAAAAGAATATTAAAATAAAATAACACAACTTAATTAGTTTACAAAAATAAATAAACATTTAAATTTGGAAAAAAAATCAAAAAAATAACAATTTTTATTTAAAATAAACTGAAAAATTTGGTTAAAAAATAACAAAATAAAGTAAAACTAAAAAAAAGTTGCAAACTAGGTGGTGCCATCACCGCCCTACCATCGTTGGCAAATGGCTGGCCTTTGCCCAAGTCTGGTCGAGAGCCACCACTAGCGAGGGTTGGTCACTAGTGGCGGCCTTGCCCAAATATGAACAAGGACCTATAGGCTCTGACTTTGCGTACCGGTGGGGGCCGTCGACCCCTGGCCAAGGCTCGGCCGCCCCATTAAACCATGCCCCACAACCACTTGCCATTGTTCGACAATGGTAGGGCAGTGGCGGCGAGGGCTTGTAAAAACCCTTGTCGCCTGCTGAGGTTATTTCCTATTTATTTATTTATTTAAAATTTAAGGATTTTTGGGTTAAATTTTAAACTTATTTTTAATTTTTTTAAATATAATTTGTATTTTAAATGATTTATTTTTAGCTAATTTTTAAATTTGAATTTGAATTATTTTAATTTATTTTAAAATGTAGAAGTCCTTTGCAACCAAACGTGGACTTATTTCTTTTTTTTTAAATATCATTTTACATTAAAAATTATTTATTAATGATACGAGGTAGTTTGAACGGAAGTGATCCAAAATGATCATTTTATCTTCCACTTGACATTAAAGTGGTCCGCCAGACACTTTTTATACAAAGTGATTTCCATACACAATTTTTAGTATTAAAAATGTCCTTTTCCCGCAAATATACTATGGAAAGCTAACAAATGTAGTTAAAAAATTCAAGTGAATCGTCAACTAAACATGCTTCAATTAGGTAGGGAAGTTAAATATTTGACTTATAACTAAATAATTAAAATGCAACGTGTCCTTTTCTTTATTTGGGAATATCTTTTATGGAAAAAAAAAAGGTACCATGTAAAAGTGATATGTACATTTACTTCATTAACCTAGTGAAGATAAATGTACCATCCACGGCTTTTCAACACCGTTCGTGTGTAGTAAACAAAACCTGATGTTAGGAAGTTTTGTTCATGCATCACATCCGTCTTAGCGTGATGGCACACTTTACCAACATAAAATTTCAGAAGAAATACCTTATGCATTCACTTTATTTGTGATTGATTTTGAACCGGATTGAATTGGCCTGATTGGGTCTAGGCCTCTGTCCTATGTTATACGGACATGCTCCCGCATCGCACATTTTTCGCGTGTCTGACAGCACTTGACCACACGCTGAGACTTGTTTTGACAGTGGTCAACAAATGAGATACGTGGGGGACTCGCGTATCTCAAGATTAATTTAGACAAATCTTATACATTTGAAATCAAAATCTATCCTAGGTCCATTATTGATGGCCCATCGACCCACTCCAGCTGTCTCCATTATATTGGTTTAGGGCGTTGTTGAGCCCCCATTTTATGAGAATCTTTCCCTCTCCTTCTCTATTTCTCATTCGTCGACGTAAGGACACGGAAAGGGAGGAAGAAAAAGCAGGACAAAACAGTTGAGACAAACTGTAGAGTTTTAAGGTCAATCCAAAAAGAGTGCTTGATTGATTTAACATATATATATATATATAAAGTCGCTGGATGTTCACTGTACAGCATTGAAATATGGCCAAGCCC
>JAGVVM010003903.1:0-29317 GCA_019149425.1 Psidium friedrichsthalianum
TCTCTACTACCATAATGTAATCAAATACCCTAAACCCCATTGACCGCTAACCAAATTGATTGAAAAGCAGCGAGTGCTAATCATGCACTCTTTTCCTGGTCGGAGTAAAGCACAGTGCGGTGGATTTCATGGCTCCTTACTTTTCTGTGTGAAGCAAAGAAGCGTCCTTTTTCAGTCTTACAGCAAATTGCTCAAGGGTTATAGACTGGAAGAAAAGGAGGTCAATAGACCGCAATGTCCGGACATTCAGTGACCCGTGGCCAACAAGATTTTACAACTGTCAAGAAAGCCAGTTGAACACATCAACCACCTCCCACCGGCTTGAATTTAACCAAACCTCCCGGGCCCACTCTGCCTGTCATTATCGCAGGAACTCACTTCCCAATCCAAATCAACGGGAAAGCAGGGAAAAAATAAACGCGAACCGACTCACGCCGTCTCTAGTTATCCAGCGTCCCCCATTGCTGTATCATAAGGCCCACGACCACTGGCCTCTCCACATATCGAGCAAAACATGTTGGTAACCTCACGACGCTGTGCTTCCGCCCCTCTTCATCTGTCGGAAAACCAAAGCTTGACCGCCTCACATTCCTGAGCCTCCTGACAACACCAAAAGAAATATCCAGAACACCAACCGGAGAGTCAAGCGTGATCTGGTCCAAATAGCTATGTTCAAGTGTGACGCAAGTCAGCATGCAAGTGCACGGTAACAGCGGAGTCTGCGATGGAAGGGTTATACTCCGTCACTAGGTCCATGACGGTGAGAATTTGGCCCCAGATTCTTCCTCCTACGAATTGCGCGAGGGGTTTAAGTCTCGGTAGTGAGTTTTTTAAGCTTTGGTTGTGGGGACGGTTGCGGAGAGACCCATCGTGGGCCGATTCTAAATAAGCCCCTCTTTGTATGTCGGGAAATGTCCGAAATTCGTCTCCATTTTCCTTTATTTCCGAAAATTTAAACCCCCTGATAGGATTGGATTATTGATCTGATCGACGTATATTTGGCTGAAATTAAAATCGTAGAGAATAATTTTTTATCATTGGGATATCCTCATGCTGAGATGGATTTAAAAAAAAGAGAATATTAGAAATGCATATTTGACAAAGAAAAGGAACTTAACAAAAAACAAATCAGCTAAATTATGATTTAACGCTATCTAACGCTTGGCCAAGCATGACTCTAATGATTGCGACTGGGGTTGTACACCACTAGGCATTGCTTGAGATCCTTGGCTCCCAAGCAACCACTATTAATTGGCAGCTCGGCACCACACCAGCCGATGCGCGGACACTGACCCTAGTCACCTCCTTTGTCTTTTTTCTTTGC
This sequence comes from Psidium friedrichsthalianum, assembly GCA_019149425.1. Lineage (NCBI taxonomy): Eukaryota > Viridiplantae > Streptophyta > Magnoliopsida > Myrtales > Myrtaceae > Psidium > Psidium friedrichsthalianum. Next base: position 1,325 of record JAGVVM010003903.1, read on the forward strand.
TTTCTCTCTTAGGTTTTGGGTTTTCCCCTCTGGCGACATACCACTAATATAGTTAGCAAGCTTGAGGAAGTACATGGCAAACAACATTTAATATGCTCTGTATCGCCGTGGATCCATTTTCCATCTCGCTCCGAATGATTCCAATCAACAAAAAAAGACATAATTTGAGGTCCAATTGCAAAATAACAGTTTAGGAATCTGATTGAACATTTTTTTATAAAAAAAAAAAATCACAATGTTACTCCTTCTCGAGCATGATGGTGTGTTTAGTTTGGTGCAAAGGCGCGAGCTTGTGTTAGGGTTTGTATATTATTAAGTTAAAACAATATTTTGTCACCTTTCCCTAATGTTAATTTCGTGCTTAACATTAGGAGCAAGGACGAGACATATTGGGCTTCTTAGGTAATTAGGGTTGAGTTAATCAAACCATAATCTTTCTCTATTCATTCCGAGATTAACTTCTCTTAAAATAACTTCTGCTCCATTATCCCATCAAAGTTGTTATCTCGTCGTCTTCTGAATCAGAGATTCATATATGACAGTGAGCTCCGAGAAACTGAACACGATTTTGATGACGTCGACGAAGGTAACATCTAAAGCTATAAAAATAGAATTAAAGACCCCCGCGCTTATTAAATCATTTGGAAGAAGTATTAGCCTTAACTTTCGCTGGCTTGTCTATTCGTATGAAAAAGGAAAAGACAAAAACGAAGAGAATTAGGAAACGCCCTAATTTATAATTAGGGTGAGGTTTTAAGTTCCGTCTAGTAGAACTTAGAACCTTCTTATCGGAATAGTTTATCATTTTTTTTGAACCTGGAACCTTCCCTATGTACCTTGGACCTAGAATCTACCGTGTCACAGTTTTAGGATCGATTCGGAGTCTACCGATGTTCCGCTTGTTATTTTAAATTGAATAGTTGCAATGGATTATTGCATTTAAAGACCATTATTTGTGTTACAATCCATTGACCACAATTCATATTTAGAAATGCGAATAAATATGAAACATTAACAAAGAAAAGTTTCGGTCATCATATCACTGGAATGGAAGCACATATTAATGATTACAGATTACATACTCATTTCGGACACTATAGAATATTATAGGATCTGCGAGGATATTACCAAGAAAAATGCAAAAACTTGTTCCAAGTTACAGGTTCTAAATTTCACCTACTTGGAACCTACTTGTTGAACAAATTCAACAGATTCCCTAACTGGAACCTACCTATAATACTTGAACCTGAAATCGGGATTGATTCCCCATCGATCCAATTCAAGGTTCTAAGTTATCTCGGAACCATGCTTACCTCTACCTATAACAATTTCCAACGCATTTAAAAAGAAACACAAAGCAACAGCATGATTATTATTGTACGAAAAAGTAACAAATTTTTCTCAACATTTCCATTGATACCAATTTAGTTGAATTCACTGAGTTTGCGAACACGAGCTCACCCGAGGTCCAGCTCAGCTCGTCTGGCTTGCCGACATTTGGTGAGGTCGAGCCTCGCCGACCTTGGGCAAGCTCGTCCCTCCATGTGGCCAATCGCTGGCTGAGGAGAAGGAAACATAAAAGAAAGAAATAAATAAAAATATTAAAATATTAGAAATGCAATTTTGGAAAGTGTTTTCACCTCCTGAGATTTAGATTTTTTTTTGGTCAAATGAGATTTAGGATTTTAACTTTTCAAATTTTATGCATATAGACCATTGACCAAAAAGTGTCTCATCTAACCATCATTTTCGGTGAACAAAACATGTAAAGTCCGGAAACCTAATTCCTAAAAACATCCCCCTCCCAAAAAAAAAAAAGGAAAAAAAAAATAAGACGCACCCTAGTATTCGAATACATAAATTGCCAAAGTACCCATAACGAAAATATAATACTTGGTCCCTCACGTAAATGCCGTCGCAATAAATAGCAATATTTACTATCTAAACGTCAACATTAAAAAAAAAGGAAACAAATAAGGATAATCCACAATGCTAGAAGACCATATCATCCAAATGCCAATTCCTCACATCGCAATTCTAACTTATATTTGTCGATATTGTTCTTTGCAATATATGATTAAATAGAAAATATTCATTAAATAGAAAATATTCAAGAAATCACGTGATCTCTTTGTGATTAAAATTCGTTTTATGTAAAATATACATAAATGAGGATGCATGGATGACGATGCATCTTATTAATCAGATCGTGAAATTGAGATTGGTTGAGGGTACGTCGGTAGGGTCTGTTCTATTAGATTCTCATTTCTTTTGAGAACGACAAGGGCCACGACACCCTTGCCTATGGCTGGCGAGAGTTGGCTAGTGGCCCTCGCCGATCCTAAGTTCAAGGGGGAAAAAAAGAAAAACTCAAAAAGAAAAAAAAAGAAAATAAATTACAAAAAATTAAAATATCATTTTAAAAAGTCAAAGTCAGCATGGCTAGTATTATGTCAATGTCGGCCAGCCAAATGGACTGAATTGGCATAAATATAAAAAGTTTATGATTGAATTTGATAACGTTTTCCATGATCAATAGCTTTGATGTACGATTGATCGCGCAAGAGCGTAGCAAGTGCATGAGGATTGTCTTTATTAAGTCAAAACACTCTTTTTGTCACTTTTTTAAATTGTTATTACTCTCACACTTGGGAGAAAGAGATGGAACATCTTTGGGCCTGAATACTAATGGGATGAGTAAGTAATGGCCTTAAAACAGGCCTACATAGGTGTTTATATCTTTTAAAGTCCGAACATATTTTTTTTCTCGCTTTTCACAATTATCAATATTATTTGACAAAAAAGAAAGTATCAATATTGTTCCTAACACTTCTTACCGTAATAGAAAATTAGAGAAGCTATAGTCATTAAATAAGGGTTAAGCCCATACTTTGGCAGTCATCATCATTTTTTTTTTGGGTAATCCTTCTCCATCTACATGCGATTTTTCTCATCTGATCCTAGAACAATAATAATAAATGTACTTATCCAGGCTAAGTATCCTACAAATACCAAAACTTGTGTATAACGCTCATTTGAGTGCTAAATTTTCAAAATGATCACTTAAATGCCAAAATCATAGAAAAACAATCAAGTGCCAAATCGGAAAAGTCCGGCCAAATGAAATAAATGGCCTTTATGTTTAAATTTATTATCTGATGTGGCATATTTTTTACAAAATGATTTTAGATTTCTAGAATAAAAAATTAAATAAAAAATAAAAAAAGGTTGGGGTTTCATTTACGCAAGGGCTATGCAGCCCTTGCCACCGCCCCCACCATTGCCAACAAAGACTGGCAGGGGTTCTTCGAGCCTCAGCTAGTGGCAGGGGGTCAGCAAGCAGGATTCACGGCCTGACCTTGCTTATTTGGGAGAGGTCGAGCCTCACCGGTCTGGGCAAGGTCAACCCACCCCCGTTGAACTTTGGCCTAGGCTTGGCAACCACCATCAGCCAAACCGCACCCTCACCGGCAAAGCCGCTTGAAAACCCTACCCTTTTAATTTTTTAAAAATGTTTCATTTTATTATATTTCTGTTCAAAATTTTTGATTTAATTTTTTGCTTTAAGTACGCATGGAAGTCCATGTGTGCTTCTAGCAAGCCATGTAGGCTTTCAAAGTTAGCGCTCGAGTGAGTATCTTCAAAAAAATTAGCCATCGTTTTTTTGACAAAAAAGTGATCCTTTTGAAAGTTTTAGCATTAAAGTGAGTGACGCACACAAGTTTTGACTCTTATATTATACTTAATCCTATTTAGCAAAATAGTAATTATAATACTATTTTGAAAGGAATTGCACTCTTGTATACGAGTGTGGAAACTCATGTGTTTTATAGTGTAATAGATTGGATTGGACATACTAATGAAAAATTGTCCAAAAAGTTTTAAACCTTTTGATAACTTACCGATTCAATCCTAAACTTTTCAATTGTGTCAACTTAGTCCTCAACATTTTGAAATTCTGCTGATTTAGTCCTTAACCTTTTAAAATTTTATCAATTCAGTCCTAAACCTGTACTGGCAAAAAGGATTAAATTGACAAATTATCAAAATATTTGGGACTTAAATCGGCAAATCGTCAAAAGATTCAGGATTAGATTGGCACAATTAAAAGGTTTAGAACGAAATTAGCCATTATGCAATAGGTTTAGAACTTTTTGGACAATTATCCATGTTAATGAGGTTTTCTGTAATGAGCTAAGAATAAGACAATTGGGAGTCAGATGAGAAGAGAAATGAGGTTGATAAGAAGACGAGATTTTGTAGTGGGAAATCGGGAAATCTTCATTCATACTTCTTGTGCTACAATCCATATGAAAATGGGCTTACGTACTCTTGTTATTCAGCTTGCTCACATGCCACTGACGGGACAATGGCAAAAATTGAAAACACTGACTAACATCTGTGGACAACTAGTAAAGTTGAGGTTCCAAGAAAGCTGTCGAGGTGCCGAGTGTCGCCTCCCTTGCGAGCCCCTGAACAATATGTGTGGATACTATCAAGGTCATCTAAAATTGTGCCCTATAGTTTCTTTGCAGATTGATCTACCACTTCCTCTTGCTATATGGGAGAACATCAATTGATATCGTGCCTGCTGGAGAAAAATTTTGCAAAAGAATGGTGGAGAACATGAGTTTTTTCAAACTCATTCTATGGAACTTTCAGGAACTGAGGTAACCTTGTTATCTAACACTCCTTTAGTTTTGTTTTCCCTAGTAGGAGTGATGGGGATTTGGACAAATTTGCATGGCATTTTCTTATTTCTTTCCCATCTTGCCTTAGGAATTGTTTATCTTATTTCATTGTAAATGTTCTTTAGAACTTTGTGCGAGCTTCGGTTGGAGAAGCGTGTGTAAGAAATTACGATCTCAAGTCCAATTTGGGGCGACAAGCCAACAGGGATGTTTTTCTTGGCGAGTAATTTCAAAAGGAGCTCATTCATCACGTTAACAAAATTTGCAATTTGCACATGCTTTCCTTTGGAATGATGAGCTCAAAATCTGCTGGTTGAAGAGTTTCTTTTTACACCATGGAAGAAGATGATCACTCGCAGTTAGTGACAGATATTTCTTGTCTCAAGGTGCTTTCCAATGATCTTCTTACATAACTCGAACCCGAATTAGTGTACCGATGTACAGCGATGCTTGATTCTCAAGCTTGTTTTCTTATGTTGCCGACGATTTTCTTGGGGTTGTCTTTTTTCTTAGTATAGGCTGTCCATCATTCTGTGTTCGGGTGCTTGTTCATGTCCCTCAAGTCCATGAGGGCGAGCTTCCCCAAGAATTAGTCGACCATAAAACTCTAATGCTTGATCTGGTACGAGGACAAGGACTCTTTACTTGTTTTTTGATGAACTCAAAAGTCGTCCTTTCCTTGCTGGACAAGGGTTCTTATTGCTTACATGGAATTATTCTTCTTGATAGATTGCGTAGAAATATTAGCATTTCTTCTATTATCATCTCTAGGTAAATCGCATACAGAAGCAAAGAATGGACACTTCGAACAGACTCTGTTGGATCTTTGAAGTAATCTCGATTCTATATTGTTCCCTGGAAAGTAAGATAAAAGAGAAGGTAGAAAGCACCTACTGTTAACCTGCAGGCCACCCGTAAGAAAAGAATCTCCCTTTCATCCAATTGAAAGCAAGTTATCATCATAAGAGGAAGACATTGTGCGTTCTTGATCCTCTCAAACCAGATAGCCTGAATCCATTTCCTCCTCACTCAACATGGCTCAATCACTCCTTTTCAGCATTGCAGAGGGTGTGCTAGGGAAGATAGCATCACCGGCGCTCCAAGAGGCCGTCGCAATTTACGGATTTGAAAACCAGATCCGCGAGCTTAGAGAGACGATGACTGCCATTCAGGCAGTGTTGTTAGATGCCGAGGAGCAGCGGGAGAAGAGCCGCCTCGTGAGCGTGTGGTTAGATCGGCTTCAACAGGTATTTTATGATGCGGAGGATGTGCTCGATGAAGTCGAGTGCGAAGCCTTAAGGAAGCAGGTGATAAGTCGCTACGTGGGTGTCAAAGGGAAGGTACGCCGTTTCTTTTCCCTCTCTAACCCACTAGTACTCCGTGCAAAACTCAGTCATAAAGTCAAGGAGATCAGGGAAACATTGTCCAGAATTTCCACTGAGAAAGATCAATTCGATCTTAAAGTGCGGAGCGCCGAAATTGATGGGGCACATATTCGATCACGAAAGATGACTTACTCGTTCGTAAACAAGTCGGATGTTGTTGGAAGAGCTATTGATAAAGAAAAGATAATTGAGATGTTGTCGCGGCAAGTGGATGATAAAAATCTCTCGGTGATTCCCATTGTTGGAGTTGGAGGTTTGGGCAAGACGGCCCTAGCTAAGTTAGTCTACAACGACGATAGTGTGAAAGAGCAATTTAAGTTGCGGATATGGGTGTGTGTGCCTGAGGACTTCGATTTAAAGAAAACTATTGAAGAGATTATTAAAGATGCAACCGGTCAAACTTTGAGTAATTTGAATGTTCAGCAGTGCAAACTCGTTTGCAAGACATAATCAAAGACAAGAAGTATCTACTTGTCTTGGATGATGTTTGGAGCAATGACCGTAGTAGATGGAAAGAATTGAGAGATTTGCTTAGCGATGGAGCTAGTGAAAGCAAGGTAATTGTGACAACACGCAGTTCGGAAGTCGCTTCCATAATGGGTACCCATCCAGCTCATAATCTAAAAGGTCTTTCTCATGAGGACTCTATGGCCTTGTTCCAAAAATGGGCATTCGACGAAAAGGAAAAGCAATCACGCCCTGATCTCCTTGAAATTGGAAATGACATTGTCAAAAAATGTCAAGGAGTTCCTCTCCTTGTGAAAACTCTAGGGAGCCTTTTGTATTCGAAGTATGATGAAAGGCATTGGACACATGTAAGGGACAGTGAAACATGGGAATTAGTGAAAGCGAAAGATGACCTTCTGCCGGTACTTAAGCTTAGCTATGATCATTTACCATCCCACTTAAAACGCTGTTTTGCAACATTTTCACTTTTCCCTAGAGGAGTCGAACTCTGGGACGATCAGCTTTTGTTGCTATGGATTGCTCTTGGATTCATCACTTCAACAAGCGAAAAACTAGCATTGACAGACGTTGGTGATGACTACATTAGAGAGTTATGGAAGAGATCTTTAATCCAAGAAGTTGAGGTACGCGAGGTAGTTATAGCATTTAGAGTACACGATCTGGTCCATCTTCTTGCAACGAGCGTGGCACAAAATGATTGCTCTATCGTCAGCTTAGATACTGCAGACATTTCAGAAGGAGTTCGGCACATTTCGCTCTCAAGCACGTCGTCAGAAGGAATCTCAAATCTCGATGGAGTCCCGCCTTTTTTGAGAAAGCCAGCTTCAAGGAAGCTACGTGCAATTATACAATTGAAAGTTGATGATGGATTTATTGCTAGGAAGTTTACCAGAACGTGCATCTCCCAATGTAACTCCGTACGATATCTAGATTTGTCATTTGGTAGTTTTGAGGAGCTGCCAAGTTCCATCTGCAACTTGAAGCATTTGAGATATTTAGATCTCCGTGGGAATCGGCGACTGAAGAAGCTTCCGAATACCATTTGCGAGCTACAGAGTTTAGTAGCCTTATTCTTCTCTGGTTGCTTGGAACTACGCAAATTACCCAGAAATATGGAAAGACTCTCAAGCCTTAGATTTCTAAGCATAACGACAAAGCAGAATAGTCTACAGGGAAGTGGAATACAATACCTAGAAAACCTGCACTTTTTGGAATCTATGATTGCCAAAACCTGCAAGTGTTATTTGAAGGTACTTGTCGACTGATTCGCCTTCGGGAGTTGGAAATTCAAAACTGTGGGAGACCAATGTACGTGCCTTTCGGGGAATTAATCACCCTAGACACCTTGGGAATTGATAATTGCAAGCTCGTGTTGACCCAAGAGAACAAGTCCAACTTCCCTTTGAATCTCCGCAAGCTGGTCATATCACAGTCCGAACAAGCGATGGAGCTACTTCAATGTCTCGAAGGACCGGCCCGCAGTTTGGAGTATTTTGGTGTCTTCGACTGTCCGAACTTGACAGCCGTACCCGAATGGCTGCCCAATCATACTCGTCTCAAGCTAATTCGTCTGATTCAATGTCCCAACTTATCGTCCATGCCGCATGGAATTCAATCCCTCACTGCCCTTGAAGAATTACGCGTCGAGCATTGTGGTGAACTGAGCAAAAGATGTGAACCCCAAACTGGCGAGGATTGGCAAAAAATTGCCCACATTCCTCGAATCGAACTTGATATGATAAAAGTACAATGGGCGGATGATTAGGTACGCACTTACGTACCTCTCTCTTCATTTCTTCTTCGTTCTTAGATGTATATGATCTTTTCATTCCTAGACGTAATATAACAATTATATTGAGAGTCCCTTCTTATGCATAATTTTTTCCGGACATCCTCACTTGATGAAGATTAGGATAAAAGGATGATGCAATATGCAAATTGAGAATATTTACAACTTTAGCCAAATATTTGGACAACTTTTGACAAATCCTAATTTCCCAGTTTTCATGTGGCCCATTGCAATTAAAATTCAATTCCCCATGATGGAATCTAGTTTTGTCCTTTCACTCAGAAATTGGAATATGCGGTAATGTTTTGGACGTGTACCTTTTTTATTTTTTGGAACCTCAAGTTAATAGCTTATATATAATATGCGCAATTAATCTGTTGCAAGTGTCCGAAAAGGACTAGTTAAGTTCCATCGAAATAGAACATTTTGGGTACTCGTTTATTTTATTTAAACGAGAAACCAGAAACATGTTTAAAAGTTTAAGCAAAAACAATGGTTTTCTTTCTGAGGGAAACTGGTGTACAAACTCATGTTCCGTCAAAATTGAACAATATGTGGTCTTCAAAAACAGCATGTTTCATTTGGATTGAAAGCATGGAGAATATTGAAAGGTCATTTTTAGTCCATACGATTAAGTTGAAAACAATTTTTCTTATTTTTATGCGACAATTATTTTTCAAATGTCAAATGCATTATAGTACATAGTAAATTGAAACCTTTGTAGGTTCTCATCTTTACTTTCCACATAGAAAGATGATTAAAGGCCAAGTAGCAACTCTTACTAAATTTGAAATTGCCCAAATACAACTAATAACAGTTCATTAAATTTCAAAGAAACTCGATGTTAAATAATATTTTACCGAAAATAATTAATTCGAATTAAAAATATTGAATTAATACTTTTAATCCCAAAGAACATAAGCATTCTTCAATTGAATTACAAATTACTCAAAATATTTATGTGAAAAGGAAGTGGGGAAATTACCAAAAAAGTCCTTCACATTGTCACCAAATGACAATATTTTCATCTCTGTGTGTTCGTATAGATTTGCAGATTTCGTCAATAATAATAAAATCAGAAACACTAATAAGAAGATCAAAATTTACCCAAACTTCTATACAAAACAATAACTCCTACATCGGTTTTATTTGAAAAAAAAATTGTACGCCCATATAAAAATTTGATTTTGCTGAACAAATGAAATGTATCTTGATCAATAGAATATCAAAGAATGACAAGTTCGCATGGCACCACAATAATTGCCATAATACTATGTTATAGGTACTCCAAGCTCATTTCATTTTTTTTTCTTGTGAGCGCAGGTGAACTCCCATGATCTATATGCAATGTCATGTGGATCCTTGCAAAGAATTGGACATGCCCTCAGCTAATCATTCATCAATCTCTTTCATTTTCAAGGGTGAAACCATCACCGTTGATATTTTACTCTTTTCTTTCCTTGAATGAGTGTTGTTCTTTATTATGTGCTTGTATTTGTAGTACAAATTTCTCAATGGAGAAAATTCCTTATTCAAAGCGTACACGAATGCAGCAACCGCTAGTCATTACCTATATTTGAATTTCCTTACAACATCATTTATCTTTCATTCACGGATAGTGTATGAGATCACGACACATCACCAAATCTTATTTTTGGTAAATTAGAGTCAGTTACTCGATCTTTTTATAGTTTTCCTCTGGACTATTGTAGAGTTTTCTCGAGACAATGCATTTGAAAAAAACCACATTGATTTCCCCGTTTTTAGTTTGCTCTACTTCACTTCTAAATAGCAAGATTATTTTTCCCTTGTTGCTGTTACGATCGGATCTTATGAAAAATTTATGCACATAGAGCCTGAAGCTGGCGAAGAATGCCCCGAGATCACTCGCATCCCCAGTAATTGAACTCCACGGTGGAGTTGTTCGGTCGAATGATCAAGTGTGAGACCGGTCTTATGATTAAACCACGAGTCCAGGTCATGCTCGATACCAGGATGCCGCGCCGCCTGTTCAAGAAAACTCGGAATGAAGGCGACATTGTTGCCATCTTCAATCTTATGCCTCACACGAGAAGCGTGCAGAGTTCGAATCCGAATAAGCTAAATAGCCCAATTCAAGGTCAGAAAACTCCCGTTGGAGTGTAGATATGATTTGTATAATAGCAAAGAACTCATCACAATTCCAACTAGAGACATCAAAATTACATTTGCAGGCCCACTATAAAAGATGAAGCTCAGTAAAGCTGATCACTTCTAGGCAATTTTATCTCTATTACTGGTGAATGTCATCAACTATGAGCACCAAATCCGATCAAATCTCGCCAATGGATGATAAGCGTTGCGATGAAATGCCACATCCCTCGTAAATGACATTTTCAGGCAGATGTGTTGCGCGTCCACAGGTTACAATCGTCTAGGGCCTGAAGATTACCAATTCTGGACTATAGATCCAACGCATTAAAAGTATGGAGAGAAATTCTGCTTTATCTCTTCAAGCATTTTCCACGACCATCTTCATTTTGGGCGTTTCGCCGGGATGCTGTCGGGCAGAGCAATGCAATCTTCAAAGCTGCCAGCATCTCCTTTCTCCACGTAAAACTGACTGTGCTGAGCCTCGCGTCGAGAATTTGCTCCGGGGTCTCCCCTCTTGCAGGAGCACTGTGAACCCACTTCACCAAATCCACACCTTCTTCGAAGACCTCATCCACCGGCATCCTTGTTGTAAGGATCTCGAGCAAAATGACACCGTAACTATACACATTTCCAGGTGCAGTGACTTGCATCGTATATGCATACTCTGAGCATTGTAGTGAACGGTCAGCAGATAAAACTTATAGTTTAAAAAGGGGGCTAAACAATACATGCCTCACAAGCAAGAAAAATTATTCAGAGGGAACACCAGACATCATTAATGTATTCAGGGAAACATACCTGGAGGAATATAGCCAAAGGATCCTGCAACTGCGCTAATACTTGCAGTGCCTCTTGATGGATCCAAGAGCTTCGATATCTCAACCTCCCCAACCACGGCACTGAAGTTTGCATCTAAGAATACATTCCCAGAAGATATATCAAGGTGAATCACCGCAACATGATGAAGGAAAGCCAGACCCTCAGCCACACCTATAGCAATTGATAGTCTTTGAGGCCAGTCCGGTTCGTACTCAGGTTTCTTGGTATATTCGTGCAGTAACTGCGCTAAAGTCCCGTTTGGTAAGTAGTGATGCAGCAAAAGGGCCACGTCTTCGTAAATCACAAACCCAATGGGCTGCATTAGGTTATCATGACAGAGTCTGCTAAGCCTTTCTAGCTCTCTAATCATCTTGTTTTGATGATGAATTATGGATCGATCAACAGATTTCAATCTCTTCACCAACAGAATCAGCCCTGAAGGCATAATTGCCTTATAAACTGTGCTGAAAGTACCGCTACTGAGCTTATTGGCATCTTTCATTGTGGCTTTGACGACAGCATCGAGATCTACGGCCTGTTTGAGGTTATCAATAAAGACATTCCCCGCCACTATTGTCGGGAGATCACTGGTTTCATTCTCTGGAACCCCTGCAGCTTTAGCCACCTTTTCTTGCCTCTCCCTCATCATAAATAAAAGAACAACTATAGTAACAGACACGAAAACTGCCAAACCAGAGCCAATAACGGCTAGTATGACTCTGTAAGAAACCCTGTGATGATAACCCCCGTGGCCAGGCCCACTAGAGCTTCCACATGAGAAGGTCAATGGCTCTCCACAAAGCCCTTTGTTCCCAAGAAAGCTTGAATTGGAACTCTTCTGGAAAGGCGCGAAATTAGGTACTGGGCCAGTGAGAAAATTGTTTGAGAAATTTACCTCTATCAAGCTCAACATTCCCCTAAAATCAGGTGGGATAGCGCCAGAGAGCTGATTGTTGGAGACATCTAAAGAGACAAGCTTGTCCAGTTTCCCCAACTCAGGGGGAAGTGGCCCATGGAGACGATTAAAGCTTAAATTCAGAGATATCTGTAAATTCTTGAGGTGACCTATCTCGGAGGAATGCTGCCAGTCAAATAATTGCTCACGATGTGCAACTGAAGCAGCTTCACGCAATTTCCAATCTCATGAGGTATCTCTCCCTTTATAGAATTCTGACCTAGAAGTAAGTACTGCAAACCTTGACACATTGCAAATTTCCATAGGAATGGTGCCGTTAAATCTGTTGTTACTAAGATCGAGCTTGTTGAGATTCTTGCATGCAAGAATCGACAAGGGAATATCACCGAAGAGATTGTTACTGGAAAGAATCAATTCCTGCAAATTCCCAAGAATCCCAAAGCTGCACGGGGACTGATCCCGTAAAACCAATTAGAGGCTAATTTAGGAGGGTAAGATTTTTGCATTGAGCAAAGTCGGAAACATCTCCCCAGAAAGATTGTTGTTGTCCGCTTCAAAATAGGTAAGGCTGCTCGCATTTCCAATCGTCCATGGAATGGGTCCTATGAGATTGTTATTCCCAATCCGAACATTCGACAAACTTTTGCAGTTACCAATCTCTTCAGGAATATCCCCACTCAGTTGGTTTTGGGTGAGAACTAAAACTTCCAACTTCCCCATTGCGAATATGCTTTTGGAATTGATCCCTCAAGCTGGTTCGAGTGAAGGTTCAGCCATTGAAGTTCACAAACCGCCCAAGATGATCCGGAATCTTGCTCCTAACACGTTCTCATAAGCTGAGAAAACCCTCAAACTGCTCAAGTTACCCACCAAGACGGTATCGAACCATTCAACTGATTACTAGACAAGTGAAGATCCTCGAGCTTCACCAAGCTCTCTAGTTCATCAGGTATCATCCCGGTGAACAAGTTACTGGACAGGTTTAGTGCTCTAAGATTCCTGAGACCACCCAACTCCTTCGGAATCGACCCACCAAACTTATTCATGGACAGGTCAAGAAATTCAAGCTCAGACAAGTTACCGAAACCCGGAGGGACCAAACCATGGAAGTTATTACGGAAAGGTCAAGCCTTTTGAGTGCTCTTAGATCAGAGATGAGAGTGACATTACCTCTGAGGAATCGACGAGAGAGGTCAAGCTCTTCCACAGTGGAATTGCTCAGGTCACAGCCAATGCCAGGCCAAGAGCAGAAATCAGAGACGTTGAAGCCCCATCCTGCTATTCCAAGCTCCTCATTGATGGCCAACAGCGTAGCTCCATCACTGAGCCGAGCACACCCCACAGGCTCCAGATTGACAAAAACCCCTGCTATTAAAGAGTGAAAAGGCACAACGTTGCCATTTTAGCCTATCGCCCCCTATTCACTTGCATTTCCTCCAAAAAAAAAAGTAACCTTTATATTATCAGAAACGAAGCCCACTTCTGCTGTAGACTGACTTTTCTTTTTCGGGCTTCTCTCACACTCTTCCTTATGCACAAGAACAGTCACATTCTCATAAATCCACCAGAAACCACGAACCCCATTACAAGATTTCTTCACTAGGAGTGACCATGTCCCCCTAAAGCCCCTCCCGATAGTACTCGATTTCAACTCTGTCGAGACCGGACCTTTCAAGAGGGAAAAGTTGCCGACGACAAGATTCGAACTTGATGTGAAATCGACGGCCCCATTTAGATGCAGAACAACAATAATACGAGCACTAGAGAACAAGGCGCGAGCTAACGAAGAATGGAGGTGACACAAAAGCAGCAGGGCAGAGCTCACAGAACGTGGGTTGTGGGCGGAGGAGGTGCGCCCATCCTGCTTCTTGCTCAAATCAGTGCACAGAATCGGACGGGAAAACGACTTCGAGACTGAGACTCGCCCATCAGAGCGCGAACGTGGAAGATGTGAGGGTAGTGAAAGGCCAGAAGAGCACCGAGGACAGAGGACGATCGCTTCACGGGCCAGGTGTTTCTCTGTCTCTCGGGGAGAGAGAGAGAGAGAGAGTTTTGGTGCTGTGCTCACGTCCTGTCACGAGAAATGCGGAGTCTGGGTGACTGGCTTGCTTTTGTTTTTGACAAAGCGGGGCACGAGAAAACCCAGCAAATTTAACTTGGGAAGGAGGAAGGTACAACGTCAGGGGTGCTCTGCTTTCGCTGTTCCAACTTCCAAGTCAGGGGATTTCATGTTTGATTAATGTTTGTCCTTTCGCTTTGTTTTATTAATCATGCTGTTCTCCACACTGAGCTCGACAATGGGTTTTATCACTTCTTTTGTCACTAAGATAACATTAAAAACTCTTCTCAAGTGCTACAAAGATATACCAATGTCTGTCGACATCATGGAGTTTAATGCGATTGGCGTGATCTTTTCGATCGACCTCATGCTTCGATTCGATTCAAGGTAAACTATAAATGTCGAGATCGGAAGATTTGTAATGAAATGACTCGTCCCGTCTGTATCTTGCTCTCAAAGGACGTCCTAATGCTTTTTGAGAAGGAGAGATGTTTTAACAAGCTCTCGATTAATCCCGATCTTCAACTTCCTATAATATATAATACTCTTATTTCTCAATATCCAAAAGCCCCGCATCATTGTGACACCCAGGCATGGGACGTTTATGGCCTCAAGCGTCGAGCTAGGCGCGAACAGAGGAGGACAGGACTCGCACGCAACGTCAAGGGCTATGCAGCGAGGCCAGGAGCAGCGAGCCCTGTCCCATCCCATTGTCGCACGCTGCCAAAAAAGTGGGAGAACCACAGGACGCAAAATGAGACGCTATTTGGGTCATTAACTCAAACGACTAAGAACGCCATTACGAGCGTTCGCAGTCAAAATGTAAATAATAGATATAGTAGCTAGCGAAAATCAGATGCTGTACTTAGTATTGCAATGTCTAGCTAGCTCTCAAAGTAGGTTTAACTTGGATAATCATGGCCAAAAGTTCCTTTCAAATCTTTTTAATCACAAGAAAATTTTAAAATTGTGCTCGCATATATATATATATATATATATATATATATATATATATATATATAACATTTGTCATGAAAAGGCTAGCCTCTGTTCTTCCCTGGGCTACTTAAAAGGTAATTAAGTGGGCAGGACATTAACTCCAAAAAAAAAAAAAACCGAACATGTCCATGCAAAAACAATTAGGCAAACCTAGGATTCTCTTCAGGTGGGTCTTGAGCCTGCCATGCTTCATTATTCCCCAAGTGGACGCTTTGCCTTTGCCGTTTTTGAATAAACACAGAATAGCTCCTCTCTCGATTTCACCCTCGTAAATAATTACTGAATATGATTTTTTATTTTCCTTCATTAATGCTGCCTACGTGCGAATTAATTAATGCCACAGATTAAACCACCGTTCGCTCCTCCGAAATTGCCATGGCGAACGCCGCCGAGGACAGAAATCGATGCCAACATGATTTAAAATACGGGACAATCACGAGATGTAGTCCCCCCTCAGTAATGCAAATTTATGGAGTGGTCCTTCTCTATACTAAAAATTTGCTGACAGTTAAAAGGAGAATTTCAAATAAGAACTTAAAATAATTTCATTTTCTCAAATCAAGACTTCAAGTAGAGCGATCTGATCAGGGCATTTCGTCATTTTATTTTTGGTTTTTTTTTCACTTTTTCCTTCTTTTTCTCATTTTTCTCTTTTTTTTTCCCTTCCTTCTTGCCAATGGCCGGCCAACGGTGAGAAAAACGGAAAAAAAGGGGAAAAAAAAAAAAAAAATGATAAAAATGCCCTTAATTAAGTCATTTTTGAAATAATAAGGATAGTTCGGACTCTTTTTTAAGAAAATGAGGATACTTTATAGTCTTATTTGAAATTTTCCCGATAGCTAACAACTCAAGTAGTTCATAAAAAATTTCGTCCTAAAAAAAGAAAGAGGCCGTACGACATAAAACAAATCATCAATTGGTTTTTTTTTTGTTTATTTTGTCTTTTCAAGTCTGAATATTCTCCGCAGGCATAGTTCCCCTTTTTTTCCCCCTCCTTTGCGTGCATTTTTTAATGGAGAATATTATTTTTTTTTGTTGTGCCATTTAATAAATTCCTCGCCGAAAGACAAAATCACCCATGATAAAGATAATTGTCCGCATAATTGCCGTGAATCATTCATGTGGAGCGTGGGGCCCTTTGCCCCAATTTTTTTATTCTTTTTTCGGATGCCATATTCATTAAGATAAATAATTGTTTCGACCATACAAACTTTAGCACAAAAAAAAAAGGTAGCATGGACGACATCATTGTGCCAATAGATGCCCTAGCAACTTCTTTTTTGCTCATGATAAAGCGGATGTGGCAGCGTCAATATACTCACTGCCATTCTATTTGACTCCCGGAAAAATATATAAATACATAAATATACTGGCCATTTTTCCATGTGGGCCCCATCCCAAATCCGACAAATGATTAGTGGACCGGTGCCTAATGTCCGGAATTTTTTCAACCGATGTTTCCTAAATTCGTATCTATTATACGATAATGATGCTTCTTTTTTTTTTTTTTGTGTTGTGTTTTATTATGGTGTGGTGTTGTTAATGATTAGTGTTTGAATAAGCAATCAGGCTTTTACGCGAAAAGTTCCGATGCAATGAGAACGGTCGTGGCTAGGGGCGGGAAATCGGCAGCTATGATGGATTCTTGGCTCGCGTGCCCAGGCCAACATTGAGCAGATTTCTAAAGTAATTTCTATTGCCTGCACTAACTATTGGTGGGGCCCACCCATTCAAAAAACCGTTTTGTTGCATAGTAAATGCATTTATTAGGATGCTAATTAATTCGATGTGACATGTGCATTTGAAAAATTGGAAGGGGTTGGGGGGTGGAATCCATTCGGACCGGGAATTTTTGAGATTGGAAGGAGGCCCAAATCAGGATTCTTATCTGCTTTTCAGGTAAAATGAGGGAGAGTCGAGATTTGGGTAAGGCAGGAATATATAATGTCCCCCGTTAGCCTCGCGCTTTTGCATGAAGTTACACGTCCTCCGAAACCCTCGTCCCAACATTCTTCTCTCTCTCTCCGGGCGCGGCGGAGGCTACTGCGGCGGCGACATGGAGGCGTGACGCCGGTAAAGGAATTCTTCGGAGGTTTGTCACTGTGGCTAGAGCCTTTGTTGTCCCATCTCTGTCTGCCGCGGCTGAGCAAGCGAGGGTCAAAGGGATGGTAGGAGTGGGGAACCAATGCCGACAAAGATGGCAACTAGGGTCGAAGCAATTATCGCGGCAGGAGGAAGCGATGATTGGACATTTAGGGTGTGTGTTTTGCATGGGAATTAATAATTTAAAAAATATTAAGAGAACGATAGCTTGTATCTTCGACAAAATAGAATGAACAAAAAATATTTTCATCATTTATGAAAATGTATAGATTTATACCGTTATTGATAATGAAGATATCTTTATTAACTACTTATCAAGTGATATAATGTGTTATTTAAGGAAATTATTTTTAAATCATTTATATTTGCATAACGAACGGGACCTTAATTGTGAATTAGGGTTTTGTTGCTTTACGAGCGAGGGTTTACTATGATATTGTTAGAGTTAGATGATTTGTGACATTGATCTTGAAAGAAAAAAAAATCATCTCATCTAAATAGTCTAATCAAGAATTAGAAATGACTATCTAATCTATCCTCTGAAAATCATCGACTATATATGTCCTCGGATTAAACTTTGCAAGCAAAATATATATTGCATAGGGTGCAATAAACGACACACGAAGTTATGATGTTTTTTTTTTTTTGGTTCAATAAGTTAGGATGTTGATTTTATACATAAATACACATTGAGTTACAGTATTATCTACTATGACCAAACAACAGAAGATGTGTTCCTCAGTAACAGAGAATTGGATTGAGAATTTTGGATAGAGGCGTCAAAGAAATCGTTAATGAATGGTAGCTGAACTTAAAGCACAAGGCCAAGGTTCGGTTGGGGTAGGTAATCGACCAAAATTGATGTCGGAAAATCTATTTTAGATATGAAACTCTCGAGCTCGTGCTTAAAATGCAACTACTAACTTCATGGACAAAATAAGGCACGATCCAAAGTTCGGATAAGTAGCCCAATCGCGGAATTATTTTTAACTTTGTGTGGTGTAGAAAATCAAACATTCGACGTGGGTTTCATCGCATTCGTGTTGTAAAATACGCGCACAATCGCCAAGTTCTAAATTTGATGCGACAAATACG
The DNA here is from genome assembly GCA_019149425.1 of Psidium friedrichsthalianum. Taxonomy (NCBI): domain Eukaryota; kingdom Viridiplantae; phylum Streptophyta; class Magnoliopsida; order Myrtales; family Myrtaceae; genus Psidium; species Psidium friedrichsthalianum. The sequence goes on from JAGVVM010003903.1 coordinate 19,782, forward strand.
GAATTAATGGCTTTTAAATTGTCATGACTACTTCAAGAAAGGGGAGAGCTTTAAATCTAAATGTTGTGGCCTGATCTACATGCAAGTCTTTAAATTGAGTGCTCGGTTGTAATCAGCCAAGAAGGCCTTTCTAATCAGAACAAGAAATTGAGATGTTGCAAACTTTGCATCGACATTGCCATAGCATTGGCGGATTTCGCCAACGATGCTCCTTCTCATTCGGTGCACGATCCAGTCAATTCCGCCCACCCCTGCTACTCTAGAAGCCTATTAGGAGTTTTACTGGGACCAGCTCTCTCGCCCGATGACCAGTATCCTCCCTGAGTATGGACCTAGTCCATCCACGAACCGCATATTTACTAGAAGATGTCACATTTTGGTGACATTCGTAATGACCCCATCCATTCCACTAAGCCAAACTAAAAGAAGAAGAAGAAGAAAGAAAGAAAGAAAGAAAGAAAGAAAGAAAGATTCGTATTCACTTGTAACCATTCCATGCGCTAGTAATCAATTATTCATGCGAGTCTTACTTATAAATAGACATGTCAAAACGGGTGAGTCGAGATTCGAGTCAAATCATAAATGGTCTGACCCAAATTGAGATTTTAGACGACACATTGCATCAATACACGTGAGAGACCTTTGAGATTATGGTTGAGATTAATGGCATTGGCGCCCCTTAATTTTCATGTACCCGCCTCCTTTTCAAGGAACGAAGGATTGTCTCATTCTCTCGGTTCCGCATAATTACTTTAAAAAGGAAAAGCAATCAATCTTAGAATTGAGCAATAATGCCGAACATGTATCAGGAGACTTACCAATCCCGCATCAAATGGAAGAGGGCTTGCCATGCTATTTATAAACCCCCTCCCAAATAATTACGACTTCGATACTCCTCTTTGAGGGCTTGGCTTACCTAAATCGAGTCGGTCGATAATAGATGGTATCATAGGCAAGATCCTCTCCGATTGACGTTTGGTTCAAGGACACATTAGATTCTTAGCTGCTCCGACGAGGGAAGAGAGTGATCGTCTTGGATCATGCTAAGAAATTAAATCACGGTGAATATTTCTTAGAAAGTTTGTCAAATATCAAGTCTAATGTTAGCTGTGCAAGGACATGACCCACGGGGATCCTTCGTTCACCTATTCATGAACTTCCTTCTGTTCTTGCCTCAGATATTCAAAAATTCTAAACTCATTGAATTTTTTTTTTAATTCAGTCGCAAATCTTTTTATTTTATCAATCGAGTACTAAATCTTTTTACGCTTTGCAAATTGACCAATTCGTTGAAGTGGACGTCTACCGTCTTGTGTGGTACTACCAATGCAGTCGTGAATAAATTTAATAATATTTTAAATATATTGTGCCCAGAGTAAGAAAAAATAAAGAAAAGAAAAGAAAATAAGAAAAGGAAAAAGAAAAAATAATAAGAAAACTCAAAAATATTAAAATATCATATAAATTGTCCATATTATCGCTAGTTGTGCCACGTAGGATAGCCGGTGTCTATATCGGCGATTTGTGGCCAAAATTGACTCAGTGAGCTCAATTGGCTCGACCAAGAAAAAAACTCAATTGGAAAAAACAAAATGATTTAGGACTCAATTAGCAACATTAAAAGGTTTTAGACTGAATTGATAAAGTGCAACAAGTTTGGAATTTTTTGAACAATTTTTCTACAATACTTTGCCCACGGATAATGCATATTGGATTCAAACGATCTAAAGATTTCCTTGCCCTTGGTCTTTGCGCCCGGGGAGAGTTAAACTACAAAACATCGCATGCGTACTATACAAATGGTTCTAAAAGTTTATGATCATGGATTGCAATGTTAGTAACAAGAGTGATCATAAACGGTGTGTTTGTTTTGCGAAGATTGAATAATTTTACAAAAAAAAGAAATTTAAAATCGAGCGTTTGTATCGCTTATAAAAATGAATGAAATAAATTTTGTTTCATCATCCATAAAAACATGTAAACAAAATCATTGAGGATAATAATAAAAAATTCATTGATTAATTATTTCAATGGACGTAAATGATTATTTTTAAAAAAATATTTTTTAAATTATTCATTTTTCGAAACACAATCGGATCCTAGATGACATTATTTTCTCAGCTAGTCGGCAGGAGGTTTATTCGGCTCCATAGGCTCCCTCTCCCTTTCGACTGTTAAATCATACACAGGCTGATGATTTTCATTGAATGTATGTTTGCTTTTGTCCAGTGAATCCTCCGGCCTATGCATGCTTCATGCCAAACTCAGTGCACCCTCAAGAGCTTTGATTGAACTCGAACGGTAAGTCCACACAATTGATTAAAGTTGCAAATCTCACCAATCACACCTTATGGTTAAAAAAAAAAACTAATCAAAAGTTTAAAAAAAAGGAGCTCATCCTCTGTACCAAGAACAGCTAAAAAGGGGCAAAGTACACCCCCACCTCCCCCAGCCAAAAACCTTTTCACTTCACTTTCTAAGAGACATGACTCCACTGTCCACCCCGCTTTGTACCAATAGCACGTGCTTGAGTGATGGCGTGTGGGGGCAAGAAGCCACTTTTGGATGGCTGTCCTCCCCTATGAACCTCCCAAACCCAAAAAGAGAGAGGAAAAAGAAAAGAAAATTAAAAATAAAAACAAAAGCGAAAAAAAGGTGAAAACAGTGATTGGACGTGTTGAGAAATGAGGATGTTGATTGATTGGGATTGGGCTCTCCCCTTTAGTAGACATGCATCATGACCCCCCCTTGCATCATGGGCTGTCTCTCCTGTCTGTGGCATCAAGGGGGTCCCCTCACCCTCACGTCTCTCTCTATGTCATACGATGTTTTGTGTAATTTGGGGATGTCCCCACTTTGAAAAATCCTACAAATTTAGGTCGGGATTAAGCTTCACGTAGCGGGTCTTGGATCGACAAGGTACGAGCGACACTGGTTGGTTGATCGTGACATATGGCTTGTTATTGATCATAGACAGAGGACCGACGCTCCGTCGAAAGTTTCGATCAAGTTTTTGATTTGGTCCGTTATCGGCTAATTGCCAATTTGTGTAATTTTACCTTATTTCACCTCCCTTCCCAATTGCATTTCCTAGCTTTTTTTCAGTCAGATGTCCGAATTTTTTTTTTCCCATCATTCTAAAGTTAGTGAATTTCATCATCTTTCCTTCTCGATATTTAATTTGAAAATCGCTCATAAATCCGACTTCTTCATTCTAATTATAAGAACGTAGAAAAGAACATCTGATTTATTAAAAAAAAGAATTGCTTCCTGTTGTCAGTGAAATGATAAACGGGGGAGTGTGCCCATTTGTAGTACTCAAATCTTTTTTGCTTTTTGTCCACTGAAATTGAATTGATTAATTTTCCCCGCATGAATGTTCCGGTTTGCCTTATGATTGCTCCAATGCTAGGCCCGTGGACCGGCCCCAAGTGAGGAAAATGCCCTTGGAAAATGTGGGCTTTCCATTTCTTCTTTGAATTTGATTGGGCCAGTTTCATATTGGGCCAATGTAACAACAAGCAATGCAAATGCATGAGAAAGAGCCGAATAATCTCAGGCCCATTTGGAAACTTTAAAGACTCTGTTCCCGTGCCAATTTGACAACAGCTTAAACTTTCTAGAACAAACAAACAAATCGAGGCTCAATCTCGACTTAACATCGAACACACCCCCAACTTCGCCAATTTGTCGGTTCCCCTCTTTGCATGCCCTAGGCTTTAATAACTCTTGCCCGCTGACCTTGCGCATTAGAATCCACCCCCTTAAGACCTCCGTCATCAAAATGACCTTCGTGAGAGGGGAGTATTGAGATATAAAATTTATTCCGCTCCTTTACTCTAATGGTTTAAGCTTTTCGGAGTAAATGGCTCCGTACACGATCTTAACCGAATAAAAGAAAGTATCGATTGGTAAGTTCTTTGATCGAGGAAGCCTATGCGTCTCTCCCAATTTTATTAATATAAAATCCTAAAGATTAGGTAAAAATATATGACTTTAGAACAGAGGTAACGATGTGCTTAGCACCTTTTAAGTTATCAAAATTGTCTGTTTTGCGTGCGTCGAGTTCTTATGGTGCGTCCAAACGCTCCACTTGACACTTCAAATGTCTTAAAAACGTCGACCTCCTATACCTACCATGTAGCGTCTCTCTCATCCACCATTCCATCCTGCCTCTTTGCCGATCAGTTCCCAACCCTTGGCCTAGCCCCCTGCCGACCCCGACCGTGCCAATTTGGGGCGGCTGCCCCCATAGATGTGGACTAGATCGTGATCTAGCCTCTCGTGGTCGTGCTACCGCCAGATCCATGGAGCTCTTTGGGCTCACACAAGCCTTGCCTCATTGAGTTGAGCTCAAGTACTCATGGCGGAGAGCCACAAGCTTCATTGGGAGGTGGTGGAGGTGAGCGGCAGTGATAGAGGTGATCAGTTCTAACATGGATGGTTTCCACCCTATAATTGAAAACAGCCAGCCATGGACCATTTCTGCAAAATGCGAATTTTGAACCACATACTTGTTCTGTGGATTCACCTGAGAATTGAACCGATCCTACTGAACACCAACATCAATTAAAAAAGATACGCAAGTGAACCAAGATCTTGCAAAAGTAAAACTACGAGAACCTAGTTAAAATTCAGGCCCCGGTAGATCAAAATAATTGATAGAGTTGGAATATTTCTAGGTGAGATGCATTTATGTAGTTTGTATTTTAGAATTGATGATTTTGCAGTATCGCTCTCTAAACATTTTAACACTATGATTAGGTGTTGGAATTTCTCCCTGAGCTTTTCAACAAATTAAGGGATGAAGATTACTTGCTGATTGAATCTTAAGCAATGATATTTCTTCCAAGCTTGATAGAGTGAGATAGCTTTCATTAAAATATATATATCTATATTATATAAATAGAGCTGGTTCGATTGGATGGTTCCTATCTAAAATCGGGAATCGAATCGGTACCTGCCAATTTCAACAAATTGGAATCGGGAACCAGATCAGTGCTTACCAGTTACCATCCAAAATCAGCTAGTTGGGTATCGTCCCGTTCGATTTGGATAAATCTTGATTTTTTCGCTCACCCCCAGGCAGTGTGTGGATGCCGACTAGGGCGGCCGTAAGAGATAGAGGGGAGGGGAAAGGGTGGTCACTGGTCGTGATTTTTTCTTTATTTAATTTTGTGGCTAACAAAAAGAAATAAAATAAACGCGAAACTTTATACGTCAACCCGACATCAATACATGGTCAAATAAAGTCATTGCCGGATCCCTCTGTTTCCATCGCATATTTTTATTTTCAAGGATCTTCAATTTGAAAAATTTCTTTTCTATTTGTTGGATTAGATTAATCATCACCTCTAAGCAAAAGGGAGTTTTAAAATGGAAAATAAACAAATGACAAACCGACAGTTTTTATACAAAAAGATCTATTTAGCAAATTTTTTATAAGAATTTTATTGATCAGTGCCGCAAAGCCCTTGAGGCACTTGATATGCAATTAATGAAGGAAACCTCTTAGTCTTTAGAAAAACTGTCTAAAAAGTTTTCGACCTATTACATTTTTGTCGATTTAGTCTTAAACTTTTTAATTGTGTCAACTGAGCCAATTCGATCAATTATGACTGAAAATAGCTAAAATGGATGCCGGTCGTCCGACGTGGCTCAACTGGCGCTTATGAGAATAATTTTTAATAATAATTTAACATTTTTTTGAATTTTTATTTATTTATTTATTTTCTCTCTTTTGTTTTTCCTTTTTCTTTCGCCAGTTCCCGAGCCTTGACCATGGCTGGTGATTGGCCAAAAGTATTAGTGAGGGTTGTGCTTAGGTAACACCAACACTCACCGGGCTTTGGTGAGGGTGACCTCGTCGATTGTAGCTTGTTGCCGGTCCCCAACCATGGCGAGCCCCGAAGACCAATGGAGGAAGAAAGAAAAGAAAAGAAGAATAATAATGCAGTAAAATTCACAAAAAAAAATAACATTATCAAAGAATCATCCACCTCAACGCTAGCCAAGCCACATAGAACGATTGGTGTTACTTTAATGACTTATGGCTAAAAAGTGGCCGGATGGACTCAAGTTGATAAAGTGTGAAAATATTTAGTATTCAATTAGCACAATTAAAAGTTTTAGGATTGAATTGTTAAAGGTGTAATGGTTTAAGATTTTTTTGACAGTTTTCCATATAGTTTTCAATGCATTAATTGTCATGTGTTGCATGCAATCATTACTTTCGAAAGTGAGTATTTTCTATTTAATACGGTCATCTAATACCCCTAAAGTACTCGTCAGCATGACCTTATGTGAAAATAAATACTCTGATTTCTATACCTAAACTCCTGTAAGCGAAACTATTGTGAATCTTCATTTTTCTTTATATATTTCCTCAAAAAGGCAATGAATACTTTAGAATAAACAGGTTGCCAATTAATAGGGGCTTTCCTTAACCGTCTAGTTCATTAGACTGTGATTTAACATAAACTAAACTAGAGAGAGCTGAAGCTCTTGACAGAGGCCTCTAGTAATAGTCCAATAACCCGTGCCCAGCCTGAATGCACACCTTATTTAACATGAAGAATCCGGCACGCCCTACCTCCCTAATTGAGAGTAAATCTTTTTCTTCCCCATTTCAAGTTACCTCTCCCCTTTACATTTCGAAGTTCAGATGAAACCTTTTAAGGTCATGATTAGGACTGACAGTACCTAAACTCATGTAAGCAAAACTATCGAGACTCTTGATTTTTTATATTTCCTCGCAAAGGCAATGAATACTTCAGAATAAACAGGTTGTCAGTCGACTTTCCACGACTTATTTTCTATTTTCACCTTACATGTTTCTCGCCCGTCGATAATTCAGCCGTCCATCACTTTCCTCAGTCCGTTCTCCAGACGCAAAGAAAAAAGGCAATGCCCATGTCTTTTTTTTCCTCTCTCTCTCTCTCTTTTGGGGAAGGAAAAGCTGCTGTGGTCCATTTTGGCGAAGCAAGCAATGTGCACAGTTGATGCCACTATCAAGCAGTTCACATGTGATGTCCACCTAGCCATTAAGCTTGCAGATACAATGTGTGCAAAAATAGAAAGGCCCGAAAAATTATCCAAAAAATTCTAAATCTATTACTTTTTTACATATTCAGTCCTGAGCATTTTAATAATATTTTTGAATTATTTATTTTTCCTTTTCTTCTGTTTTCCCTCTTTACTTCTTCTTTATTTTTTTTTTATCCCTTTGTCCCTCCGGTGGCCATCTACAGGCCTCGTTGATGGCTTGAGGAGGTTGTGGCCTCGGACAAAGGACGCCTAGACTTGGGTTGGTGGGGTCGGCATGGGTAGCCCTCGCCTGAGGTCGGTGAGGGAAGCTCTCGTCCCAACCGACGAAGGGCGGCCCTGGCCCAAGGCCAACTATCGACGAGGCTTGGCGGAGGGAAAAAGAAAAAAGAAAGAAAGAAAGAAACGGAGGAAAACAGAAGAGAAGAAAAACAAGGAAGAACCCAAAAAAAATATCAAAATTATCTACATTGGCATCGTTCGTGCCATGTAGGAAAGCCGATATTTATGTTAGCGATTTCCAATTAAAATCGATTGAATGAACTCTATTGGCATAGCGTGAAAATATTTAGGCATTAATCGGTAAAATTAAAATATTTAAGATTGAATTGGTAAATGTGTAATAGATTTAGCTTTTTTTTTTTGGTTTGGATAATTTCTCCAAAGGACTAGTGACCATGATGAGAAAAAGACTGATCTGACAATGGAGAGGTTTTGTTAGAACGTCAAGCAGTTCACTTCCAAGACTCAACCTCGGATGTCTGCGGAACGATCACATCGTGTTCCGAGCGATTTGAAAGCCCTTTTTTTATTGTATAGTTAGGCGCGTTTGATTGTCTTAGAAGCAGGGTCTTGCTCGGTTTTGGTTGGTTGCTGAGGATGGGGAAGAATGGAGACTTGGCAAGTGGGGAAGCAAACTGTATAGGAAACGAACCCATTTCGCTGCCCAGAACAAAAGCATTCGTAACTCCATTTCTTGCCAATTCTCCTTCTTCTTGCTTCTCTAGTTTCGGCCCTCGGCCGATATTCACCCCGCAACGCCTACGGAATGTCGTATCGACCTGTCCTACGTCGACGGTAAAGGAGAAGCCGACATTATATGCATGAAGCATGGGAGTCTGTGTTGTTTTAAGCGGGGTCATGCTGATCCCACTGAATCACAAAATCATGGACTTGAAAGTTCGAGGATATGTTTTTGTACGTTGACATGTATGAATAATGCCAACTCTTCAAGTTTGAGGCGTAATTGGTCGTTAAGGGCGTGCATGACAACCATTCTGTTCCAGAAATAATTTTTGGAACAGAAATAGATTTTTCTATTTTTGCTAGAAACAAAAAATTTTTGTTTTCTGGTTTTGGGCCAAAATCTATTTCTGAAACAGATTTTTGTTTCAGAAATAGAAAAACAGTTTTGTGTTGCCAAACGAGTTTCTGTTCCAAACCTATTTCTGGAATAGGTTTGGACAGAAACAGAGAAATAGAAACGTTGTCATGCCCGCCCTAAAGTACTGTGACAAACATGGCATCCTTTCTCCCACCCTCCCTCCCTCTGTGTTTAGGGTTTCTTTCCTCTCAAAAAAAAAAAAAAAAAAAAGGAAGTGCTGCCTCCCTCTGCTGCAGGGTCTTCTCTGAGTGGGAGAGAGGGACCGTTCGTGCTCTTCCTCCCACCTCCCTCTGCTGCAAACGATCTGTCGACTGTCTCCACACGAGAACATCTCGAAAAAATCTATTATTCCGAATCTGCTCGCTTACTCTAGCTCTGATGTTTGCTTCATATAGTCGAACACAACTCTACTACTGTTTCTCTAGTCGATTTATCTAAAAGTTATTTTATGATCAACGGATTCTGCTTTGCAAGTCTTCTTTCCTAATCTAAAGTACATTTAGATTCGAGTGCTCTTCTATTTTGATTTAGAAATGAATTTGGAATTTACAAGGCTTTATTTATGTTTCTTCAACCTGGTATTATTATCGTCTCTATAAGGTGATAGTGTAGGGAACGCCGAACCTAAGGGCGCACCGCCATTTTGGCAAAGCCATAGTTAGTGGAGAGAGAAATTTTGACGCGTGCTCATCACTAATATTGATACGAGATTCGATGATTGGCCGTTGATTATACTTTGATGTGTCTTTCTGAAATAGTGAGTCTTGTAAACTATACCGAATTAATTCATCTTTCAATTTTACTTGCTTTATTTGATTTTCATCAAGTCATGTACTTTTCTTTTGATTGAAATTAAAAAAAAAATTCTGACAACAAAAAAATGCCATAACATACTAATGACATAACTTTCATGAAAGATTATTTTTCCAGGATTCATCCTAGATTGAGCCCATCACATTTTTAAGAGATAGCGGAACCGGTAATGGACCTTATAGAATAATTTTATTCTAATAATGACTTTATTTGGTTGATTGTATTTGTCATATCTAGACTCGGTGTCCACCCAATATCCACAAAAACCAAAGTATCCTTAAGATTTTCATGATTC
>JAGVVM010003904.1:0-29741 GCA_019149425.1 Psidium friedrichsthalianum
AAACCGGACATTTGCTCTATCCGCATCAAAAAGAGAGCTACGAGCTTGAGCTAAGTCGACTCGGACCCAACAGAAATAAGCAGCAAAGCTCTTGTACATTGTCAAGGTCGTGTAAGCCTGAGGATCTCGACACAACATCCCTTACTCGTCTTCGTTCAAATAATCATACAAGGGCCCGAAATACAGCGAGCCGAGGTTCGACTCCCAGTCCTAGCGTGAGCGTCAAGCGGGTTATTTAGTTGCTGGGCGAATGTGAAAAAGGCTAATAAAGCGGAAGAAAAGTGGTTGGTTCCTTCCTTCGTCTTCACGCCCCCCACGGTAGCGGTCATCTCAAGGATGCCTTCGGACTCTCCTTCCGGGCAAAGTCAGTGCGAGATATGGGCAACTTATTCTCGTTTCTCCCAAGTCGCTTCCGCCAGCACCCGGCCGTCCTGCCACCGCCCGGAGAAGGAGCACAAGCAGAAGTAGATCTCTCGACCATCCGAAAGAGGTGAAAATGGATTCATCCGCCAAGCAAAGATACGCCTTGATTCCGGATCGCTTCTCGTCCCTCGATCAGGTACTTTCGTCTCCGGCCATACCCCAGTTGTAAAACAGTAGGGTGCAAAAGGTTGATTTCTCAGTGGGCGGTACTAAACTAAAGATGTTTCTGGTATAGGTCACGGCGCCTTAAGAGAAGCCGGGCTGGAGTCCTCCAATCTTATCCTCGGCATAGATTTCACCAAAAGCAATGAGTGGACAGGTCTTATAACATGCGTTGAGCCTTGAAATTCGTAATTTCAGTTGGAACCTGGTTTCCATCATCTAACAGAATCGAATGCTATCAAGGCAAGGTCTCATTCAACAACCAAAGCTTGCATCGCATCGGAGATGTGCCGAATCCCTATGAGACAGCCATCTCTATCGTCGGCAAGACTTTGGCTCCATTAGACGAAGACAACTTAATTCCTTGTTTTGGCTTTGGGGACGGTATGATGATTCATTTCCTATATCATGGTTATTAATTAGCTTCCTAAATCCTGTCTGGTGTCTCTGCATCTCACCATCTTAATCTCCCTGCACCCCAACACTCTTAAGTCACAACTCATGATCGAGAAGTATTCAGCTTTCACCGCGATCATTCCCCCTGCCACGGATTCGAGGAAGTTCTGGCCTGCTACAGAAGAATAGTTCCGGGTTTGCAACTTTCAGGTTGGTGATTCCTGGCATGTTTTACAGTTGTCGTTTCCCTTTCTCTCTGGATTAGTATTGAGTACCATGTTTTTCGGCTTTTTCTAATTAGGGCCGACATCTTACGGACCGATAGTTGAGGCCGCCGTGGACATTGTGGAGAAGAGCGGCGGCCAGTTCCATGTTTGGTTATCATTGCAGATGGCCAGGTTTGAATATGAATCGTCCCCCTCTCTTTCTTGCACTTCCTGCGTTCACGCCATGCCAAAAGTTGAGGCATCAATACAAATGCGATGCCCCGGCATAACTTCAAGCCCTTTTCTAGATTTGGACATGTGAATTTACCAATTACGTGATATAACTTACCTGATACGAAGGTTTAACCAGGTCTTTTATACGTCTTTGTATTTCGATATTTTATATCACGGATCACAGACCACTCAAAAGATTTTCATACAGATGAAGAGCATAACTGAAATAAACACACAGGTCACAAGAAGTGTGGATACAAGCGATAAAGAGCTCAGTCCACAAGAAGAAGAGAACCATTGGCTCCATTGTGGAAGCAAGGTAGATCTAGAACTTTACTACTTCTTTTTGCCAATTGAGTCCGAAATCTTTTGCGCGAAAAGTAACGGCCAAATTTTCCGTTTGGCCGTGGCGGAGAATTTGCGTAACCAGTGTACGGTTCTATAAATTTTGATTATGGTGGAGCTGGGGAAAATCGTCAAAAAGTCCTAAATCTATTGCATTTTGCAATTCAATCTTAAACTTTTTAATTTGCCAATTCAATCCTAAACCTTTTGTATTTGTACCAATTCAATTGCAAACCTTTTTTTGTGTGTCGATTCAGTCCTAAACCTTTACATTTGTGCCAATTCGGTCTATCCAGCCAACTTTGACTGGCCGATGCTGACGGGTGATTTTTTATAATATTTTATTATATTTTATTTTTCATTATTTATTTATTTATTTTTCTATTTACTATTCTTCTTCTTCTTCCTCACGCTTCTTCCCTGAGCTTCCTCCTGTGCATGCTTGATCACTGTTGACCTCTATCCTTGGCCGTCGTCGGCAACAAATGAACAAAAAAAGTTACTGTGCTCGGCCTCACCCAACATGGCTTGGATTGGATGGACCGGGCGACGCAAGCTCACCCGGCCATGGCGTCGCCGTAGCTCGCCCATCGACAGCCCCTTTTCCATTGTAGGACTATAATTATAGTCTGTATTGGCTTCCCCCAGCTTGGCGACGCCATGGCCATGCGAGCTCGTGCTCGCCCGACCATGGCATTGTTGTCGCTAGGCATCGCTGGGTGAGCTACAGCGACACCATGGCTCGGTGACCTCGAGTTCTCCTAGCTATGGCGTCACCTGGTCGCTGCCAGTCTAGGTCATGTTGGGCAAGGCCGAGCATAGACTTTAATTTCTACAATATTTTTGTTCATCTGTTGCAGACGACGATCAAGGATGGAGGTTGGCAGTGATCCAAGCTGGCGCACGGGAAGACGTGTGAGGAAGAAGAAGAATAGTAAATAAAAAAAATAAAAAAAAGAAACCAAATTACGAAAAATTGTCTTGTCAGCGTCGACCAGTGCAAGTTAGCCAGATGGACTGAATTGACACAAATATAAAAGTTTAGCACTGAATTAACGCAAAAAAAAGGTTTAATGTGGTACGAATACAAAATGTTGAGGACTGAATTGGCAAAATTAAAATATATAGGATTGAATTGGTAAAAATGCAATAGGTTTAGGACTTTTTAGATATTTTTTTTTCATAGGGGCTTAAGCTACGTACAAAGTGAATTAGTGTCCGTTCTGACGAAGTGTTCGTATCCTAGCTTATACCGCTTTCAATCGTCCTCGTTGGAGTTGGAGACGGCCCTTGGGAAGACATGCAAAAGTTCGACGACAAGATCCCTAAACGTGAATTTGATAATTTTCAGGTTATCCCTCTGCTCTTTCTCCTACTCCACTCACTTCTATGGATTGAGAGTTTAAAACCATGGATTGCCGCGGTTGGTTGAGGGATCGAGGGATTTTCAATTTAGGAGCTGGAGATAACTCGTTCGAATCTCACCAATGCATGCAAACTACTTTAGGTGGGGTCACTAAACAGGCAAAAAAATCTAAATTTAATCGATTTATAAAGCCCGCACGGTATTTGACGGGTCTCAAGTTCTCGGGTCTCCATGCCATAGCCCTCAATTATTTAAAAAAAACAATAATAAAGAAGAAATTTTCGGACTGAACACTTCATTAAAGAAAATTTTTGGGTCTGAGCAGTTTGTGAATTTCACTGCCATCATGTCTAAGAGAGGAAGTCCATCGGAGAGAGAAGCGGCGTTCGCTCTTGCTGCTCTCATGGAGATCCCCTTCCAGTACAAAGCCACCCTCGAACTTGGACTGCTTGGGTACGTATGTCATGTCTGCGTCCCAGTTCTTCTCTCCCTGCTACCAGCATCAGCATCTTTCCACTCCATTAAATAGCAGTGCATTGACTTGACCGAAATCTGAATGTTCAATTCCTCTGTTGAACCAAAAAAGGCATGCTAGGGGCAAAGCAAAGAGGGTGTTTCCACGTCCTCCGCCACCGGGAGTTCCGCACCGAGAGGGCGAAATCAGAATGCCTAGCAACCTATCAGCACCAGCTGATGACCAGCAGAACCAGGTAGCCGAGTTTTGTCTTCTCATCTGTTAGTTTCTTGAGATGGAAGGTACCGCTGTGCGGGGCTCGAAAGGTGAGAGGCACGCTAGTAGTGTAATCTATCGGTTCAAATTGTTTGTCGGTTACACGGACCAAAGAGTAATCCGTGATATCGAGAGCATTCTGCCAAATCTATCCGATATAATCCATCGCGGGTGTTCCTTTACCCGAATGCTAGTTGGTGCTGCTACAAACCAAATTCACATGAAGTTGTCTGAAGAAATGAACCCAGGAGTTACTTCCTTTCACAGTAGCGGACAAACTGGATTCGGTACAGACTCCACAACATAATTTTACCTAGCAACGGGACTTGCTGACAATGTCTTACATTGCAACATATCAGATGGCTTTCCAATACTGAGTAATGTGCTCACAGCCTCTTTTCTCCGTCTGCCTCTCTCTGTATAGGTGTGCCCTGTTTGCCTGACAAATCCCAAGAACATGGCATTTGGTTGCGGTCACATGGTGAAGCCTCTCGAAAGCCTTCTTCGCTGTTTGTTTAACTACAGCTCTCCTTCCTAGGGGTTACTGATACAGTGAACATGATTAATTGCAGGCTTGCGGAGAATGCGAGCGGAGATTGTCCAGTTGTCCGATATGCCGGCAGCCGATCACCAGCAGGCTCAGACTGTACACGTGATCACTCCTCCAGGATGGAAAGCAACACACTGGCTGCACTTCTATGGAGCCTCTGAAACGTACTTGAGGTTAAAGCCACTGTTCAATGTACAAAGACGGACTCTGACATTGTGCACAGAACAACTAGTAAAGTTCTCTTGTCACTGTACTTGGCCAAAGTAAACGCAAAGACTCGAATAAACGCGTTGACTTTTTAAGTTTCATAGCTAAAATAACTAACTTCCATTCTAATTGTTAGAACGAGGGATCAGGATCAAAAGGAATCTCCATGTACTTTATTTGTTGTTGTAATTTTTCGTGTTTAAGATTCGCTAGTCTTGTTGCACGCGTAATTTCATTGGCTATTGCTTTAAAAGAAAGACGAGAGAAAATTATAAATGGATTGGTACTGTTTTCTTTTGAGAAAGTTACCGAAAAAGTCTTAAATCTCTTTTTTTTTTAGTTAATTCAGTCTTAGACTTTTTTATATTCGCGGCAATTTAATTCTTTTAGTCAATTTTGACCGGCCAGAGCTGACGTGGTACTGATACGATAATTTTTAATAATATTTTTTGAATTATTATTTTTTCTCTTTTTTCTTATTATTCTTCTTCTTCCTTCAACCGGTTGCCGGATCGGCAATCGAATAGAGGCTGGTGAGGGGAGGAAAAAAATAAAAAAATATTTGGAAAAAATATTTAAAAACTATTAAAAATTGCCATGTCAACGCTGACTAACCAAAGTTGGTTCGGAAGAACTGAATTGACCTAAAATAAAAGGTTTAGGACTGAATTGATATAAAAAAAATTAGGACTAAAGTGACACAATTATAATAGATTTAGAATTTTTTTGATAATTTTACTCATTTCTTTTTTTTAGAGCAGAAGTGTTGCCGTGATTGAACACGAGCTTAACGGCTTGGCACGTGACAAGTATAGTCACATGTCACAAAGATGAGAACGTAAGCAAATATTCTTCGACCGTAATTATAGACAACAGATGTGGAGGGTAAATAGAACTACCAAAAAGAGATTTAAAAAAATGTCGAGAAAATGAAAAGGTGCGAAGATTAATTACCTTCTTAAAATTTTCGAATCATTCGAGATTTTTATGCTACGGCGGAGACAAGGTCCACCCTCGCAACTTCGGTGACACTTCGTGGGTTATTCAAAACGCTGATTTTTCCATGACTTTCCCCTTGACTTGGAGGGGGAGGGGAGTAGGGGCGACTTAGGGGAGTTTCGTCTCTCTCTCTCTCTCTCTCTCCCTAAATAAGAAGTTGGAGGGACGCAAAGCTCTCCCACCCCACGCCGCCACCACAAGGAGCGAAGCCCTGCGAGCGAGCGAGGGAGAGAGGGTGTTGACTGTCCGCGTCTCCGCCACAGCAACGGTCGTCGGAATAGGGCCTTGTTTCGACCTCCATTGTGAGCCGAACGAGGTTTCTTATCATTTTCTCCGTTCCCCACCCAACAGCCGCTTCTTCCTTGTCCTTGTGTTTCTCTCTGTCTCTGTCTCTGCACAGATTTAGCATCCATATCCATGTCTACCCCACTTTGTTCCTGCCCTTGTCCTTTGGTTTCTGTCGCTCCCAACAAACCGCTTGCTCCACTCTCCCTCCTCTTTGTCTTTTCGACTTGCTACTTCGTACCTTCCCTTCCACGTTTGACAGAACCCCGACTGACATTCATGGGTTTTTTTCTTTGCCGCAGACAATGAAGTACGTCCTCGTCACCGGCGGAGTCGTCAGCGGCCTCGGCAAAGGCGTCACTGCCAGTAGCATCGGGGTCCTCCTCAAAGCTTGCGGCCTCCGCGTCACTTCTATCAAGATTGGTAACCCCCACTCCGTCTGTCTTGCCTGTCTCTTTTCCTCTTCATTGCCTCCTTTGGCGCTTGATTGTCTCTTCTTGTTCTGTGATGCTTTGAAGATCCTTACTTGAACACCGATGCCGGGACTATGTCCCCCTTCGAGCATGGCGAGGTGTTTGTCCTAGACGATGGTGGCGAGGTAACAGTCCTTCCCTTTACGTGTCATTCGACCTATAAGTCTCGCTTGCACGCTTACACTTGCTTATCGCGCATACGCGCGCTCTTTGCTTCTCTGCCCATGTTCTCGAGAATTTTCTCCTGGCAATGGAGTAAAAGGTCCATCGATATTATTTCTTAGGTGGATTTGGACCTCGGAAATTACGAAAGATTTCTCGATATCACTTTGAATAGGGATAATAACATCACAACTGGAAAAATCTATCAGGTATGCAACTCATCAGCTCTTGCATTTTGTATATGGGTTCCTTTGACAATCAAGCAATGCGCCTTCCGAAATTTAACAATAAATATTGGTGTTTTAACAGTCAGTTCTTGACAAGGAGAGACGAGGTGATTATCTCGGAAAGACGGTCCAGGTCTGTTAGGCAATTTGATCTTGTAAAATGTAGAGCTTTGCAGCTATTGCTACTGTTATTCAACTTGATTTAGCAGTGTCTGTGGTTTAATTTTACGTTCACTTTCAGGATTTCTTTAGTGTTGGGTTAGATTATAGTTTTAACCAAATTTTTGCTGTTTTCTAGGTGGTTCCGCATATTACGGACGCCATTCAAGAGTGGATAGAACGTGCAGCCATGATACCAGTTGACGGTCAAGAAGGCCCTGCAGATGTTTGCGTCATTGAACTCGGGGGAACTATAGGTAAATAGCATCGGTAGTGGCTATCATTTTCCTGCTTCTGGGTGGACTAAATCATATCAATGCAGGGGATATCGAATCTATGCCATTTATTGAGGCCCTTGGTCAGTTCTCTTGCCGAGTAGGTAAGGTTACACCGTGTTTGCTATAAGTGCATTTGCTCCTGAGAGTTTTCGGCAAACATTTTTCTTTACCCGCCTATATATTCTTTCAGGAGCTGGTAATTTCTGCTTAATTCATGTCAGCCTTGTTCCTGTACTCAATGCTGTTGGAGAACAGGTATCTCTGTTAGAATCGACTTGTCAATTGACTGATTTCTTAAGATGGTAGATATGGATTCAGTAACGAAGAGTGTTCCTGAATTTTGTCCTTAGCATGCTAACCATCACCTCTATGATACTGTCCTGCAGAAAACAAAGCCTACCCAACATAGCGTCCGAGGTCTTAGAGGACTTGGGTTGACCCCAAATATTCTAGCTTGTAGAAGTGCAAAAGTTTGCCTCATCTATCACTCCTGTACTTCTTTTAATAATTGTTCTGATAGTAGACTAAAGTTGTCAGGTCATCTGTCACAGGCGCTTCATGAGAACGTCAAAGGAAAACTCTCTCAGTTTTGCCATGTGCCGGTATTGCTCTTAAATGGTTATAACTTTGTTGGTCTTTTTTGACCGATCATTAATCATATCTAAGCAACTTGATTCCAGGTGGAAAACATCTTGACTCTATATGATGTCCCAAACATTTGGCACATTCCTTTGCTGCTAAGAGTAAGTAGTTTAAGGACTTCAAAATTCAAACGATACCCCTTCTTTATTTGTTTCATAGCATAAGGCTCAATATTGCTTCTTCGTACCTTTTTTCAACCCCTCATAATAGGACCAAAAGGCACATGAAGCAATTCTGAAGGGACTGAACCTTATGGGGTATGTGGTTTGAATCGATTCTCCCTTGCCTTTTGTTTTGTTCATTCAAATAAAGGAATGCTTGCCCCTTTGTTTTGCTTTCTTGGGCATCACTCAACATGTAGCCATTTCTTTCTAGCATTGCAAGGAACCCGGATTTGGAGGAATGGACTGCTCGGACAAAAGTTTATGACCAGTTGTGTGATCCGGTAGGCGTTGAACTTCTTTTTGGGCTGTTTGGGCTTATTTATCCATGTGATATCAGTTGTCATGCTTTCATTTTGTGCCCGTTGCAGGTACGAATTGCTATGGTAGGAAAGTACACAGGGCTGTCAGATTCTTATCTCTCTGTCCTCAAGGTGAGGTTGGCCCACTGAAGAGTCACGTTTTTTCAGGCATTTTGCATAATACGTCTCTTGGATGATTCTGCAATGCTTGCAATATGATTACTTGCTTTGATGGCTTTCCCTTTTTTTTGTGTTCTTGCTGATTGGGTTCACATTTTACCTCTCAAGTCCGATGCAACTAAAGTAACAATTTAAGTAGTGTGAATTTTTTTTCAAATGAATCTCTTTTTGAAACCAACTAGAATCTCATTTGTTTCCATATCAAAATCTTTTTGGAAAAGGAAGTTTCTGGAACACCTTTCTGATTGGCATTTTGTTCTGTCACATTGGGAAGGAAATGCCGTCTGTCCATAATGACAGATTTATTTGTCAAAAATATGCTCGCAGAATCTATGTGTGCAGTGTAGTGCTTAGAAGTTTTATTGTAAAATTATTCTTACACTTTGGGTCATGGCAGGCTCTTTTACATGCTTCTGTCGCCTGCCGAAGGAAACTTATTGTAGACTGGGTTCCTGCAAGTGACCTGGAGGATATTACTTGGAAAGAGGTGAAGTTGAAACTCATTTCTTACGGGACTTGTTATTGTTGTTCTGTTGTATGTCGCAAGTAGTAGTTAGGTTATATACAATGAATAGACGATAGTCTTTGACTACTGAGTTTTCCTAGCAGTCTCCTGAGGCGTATAAAGATGCATGGAATTCATTGAAGGTACATTTAGTTTTATACTTTACTAGCCTTTTGGCCCAATATGCAGTTTTGGTTTCCTCATCTGCTGATACCAGCTAGTTCCATGATTGCAACTGATTGAACAACTTTCGTGCACAGGGTGCTGATGGAGTGCTGGTTCCAGGAGGGTTTGGTGATAGGGGGGTGCAAGGGAAGATTCTCGCAGCAAAGTATGCAAGGGAAAATAATGTTCCATTCTTGGGCATTTGCTTGGGGATGCAAATTGCTGTTATAGAGTTTGCAAGATCTGTGTTGGGTTTGCATGATGCAAACAGCACGGAATTTGATCCTGAGACGAAGAATCCTTGTGTCATATTTATGCCAGAGGCATGCAGTACTTTCTACAATATATTACTAAAGATGATGATTTTAATTCCTTCTGGCTTATTAATTACTTTTCATCCATTCATGGGCTGCATTTATCAGGTTTCAAAGACTCACATGGGGGGAACGATGCGTTTAGGATCAAGGAGGACTTATTTCAGGAGCACTGACTGCAACTCGGCCAAATTGTAAGGAATTGGAAGATTTTTAAATTTGTTTCATGTTCACTAGTGTTAAACTTGGATAAACAAGTGTTTAAGGCTTAATTTTATTCTATATGGTCGTGTCACACTTCCAAGAGATCATGTATCATGAAAAGATTTGGCGTATTCATAAATTTTTTTATTCCTTAAGGTATGGCAATGCAAAGTTTGTTGATGAGCGGCATCGGCACAGATATGAGGTGAATCCTATCAGCATGAAACTGCTAATCGTATGAATAATCTTCTTTTCTTTTGCTGCTTGGTCATTAACAAGTTTAGTTGATATCACCTAGGTAAATCCCGAGGTTGTACCACAACTGGAAAAGGCTGGCCTGCGATTTGTTGGCAGGGATGAAAGTGGGCAGCGCATGGAAGTGAGTATTCATGGTACTTTTATTATGTTTTCGAGTACATATTTTGTACTTCAGCTGTAGTTTGTTCTTAATAATTGTGGCAGTACTAGATGATTCAGTACTATTACGTACTTCTGCTTTTTTGTTGATTTCATATTTAATTCTTTACATCAACTGCAGATTGTGGAGCTGCCTGATCATCCATACTTCATAGGTGTTCAGTTCCACCCTGAGTTTAAGTCGAGGCCAGGAAAACCTTCTGGTCTCTTTTTAGGTAATGCATTGTTAAATTAAAATGTTTATCGTCCTTGTTCATGCGTGTCAATGTCTCCATGGTTCTCTACTCATTTGTACATTTGTCATTTTTTCACCGAAAGTTCCACTTAATTTTGCATGAGAACTTTCTTGTGCTGATGTGACCACTATCTAAGAGAGAAAGTTCCACTTAATTTTGCATGAGAACTTTCTTGTGCTGATGTGACCACTGATGAACCTATGATTACTTTCTGAGAAGCATCCATGATCCATCTGGAATAGTGTCACTGCTTGTGAATTTATTTGGTTTGTTCAGTTGTGTTTTCTGTTTGATGGTGCCTTTGCCAAGGTAATGTTATTGTGTCATAGTTTTATTCTGTTAGAAATGGGAGGTTTCATTGGTTCCTAGACCCATTTAGATGGTGGAAGTTCCTACATTATCAGTTTGAATATTTAAATTTTTCTAGGCACCTAGTTCTCCCATTTTATTTGGCAGTGCCAGTAAGATGGATAACATAATCCAGTTCACTCTTGTTTGCTTTTAGCAGAATTTTAGCTTTCTTCTGATTAACCTGCCTTAATGTCTTACCGTTGACTTTAAACTGCAACAGGACTTATAGCAGCTTCATGTGGGCAGTGGGATGGAGTCTTATGCTATGGAAGCAAGGCAATCACTAACGGCATGAGTAATGGACCCTCAGTCATTAAAAGTTGCATAAATGGAAATGCATCCAAGTTTTTGAATGGCTCATGCAATGCCGTACCTATGAATGGTAATGGCGTTCACTGTTGATGCATTCTGTGGCAGTCTCACTGAGGAAGTTTGGTTCTCTAAGATTATCATAGCTTAATCACCTGTTTTAAAGGGATTTGAGTCTGCTTGTAAAGAAAACAAGCATAAATACCACCTTCTTGTATGGTTGAGTGAAGAGAAGGCGGCGAAGGTCATAAATTGCCTCTTCATTTGATGCACTGGAGTGCTGGAGAACTCCAGCTTAGAATGTGCTTAAGCTAAGGGTTCTTGCTTAATTAAATGGGAATTGGGGCTGGTGACTGCTCAGCATTTTGATGCCTACCTGGATACATCACACGCGATCATCAATGGATTGCACCTGACTTGGAAGCGAAAGTTTTATTGGCTGATTATCAGGGTTAATGAAGTTCACATAATAGTGAAGCTTCTGACTACACGGAAAAAAGAAATGTTTGGTACTTTAGGCTATGTTCAAGGGATTTAATCTCTCCTTTTGGAAAACCCTGAGACTACTTGATTCGTTAATGTTTTTTTTTCTTGGTTCCTGACTTGATAGCTGTAATTCTTTATAGAAATGTTCCTGAATGATCTACCCTCTCCTTTGTGCTTTTATGTTGCATTGTAGACTTTCTTAGCTTCATGGATTCCCCAATGTTCTCCGGAAGTTCATCTGTTGATGACTGAATTTGGGTGGGATTAATAAAATGGATCTTTTACTTTTTGTTTTATACCTGGATTGACAAACCCTTCTATGTATCATAGTTATTGGAATTGTGTGATTGTAAACATTATCCCATAATAGTGCCAATTCTGCTAAGTGCGGTCCTTAGTCGAATTGAACTTTGTATGAGGCAATTTCTTTGGAAAGGTCCCGACCTTGGTGCAGGAGGGGCCAAAGTTCCACCTAAAGAAGAAGGTGGCTTAGGAATACGATGCCTTATGGATTGTAATCGAGCGGCCATGCTTAAACACATATGGCTGTTGTTTTCTGACAAAGAATCGATGTGGTGCAAATGGATTCATTCCACCTTCCTCAAGAAAAAAATTTTTGGGTGACCAAGGCGCCGACCTTTTGTTCTTGGTTGTGGAAGAAAATCCTGGAGCTTAGACAAATATTTTTGGCTCGCTCCAGATGGCGGATCGGGGCTGGAAATGAAGTTTCGTTCTGGTTCGACCCGTGGCACTCGAGAGGACCGCTGTCTATGTTCTTTTCCGACAGAGATATCTATTTATCTGGTATTCCTCGTAATGCCGCTGTTCGTGACTTCTGTGAAGGTGACTTTACTCATTCGGAGACACTTGATCAGCTTACGTCCTGGCCTGAGTTTCCCCCGACTCTGGTCCCGAATAGGCAGGATCGCATGGTTTGGCTTCCTCATCCCTTGGGGAACTTTTCTGTTTCATCTGCCTGGGCAGATTTGCGACGCAAAGGAAGGCCGGTTTCTGGCATCGCTTCATTTGGGACCGGCACATTACTCCTCGTCATGCTTTCCACTTGTGGCTCATCACTCTCAACAGGCTGCCCACCCAAGTATTATTGATGAATTATCGTAGAATCACCGAAGGTGCTTGCCCCTTCTGTCGTTGCAGGCCTGACTCTATTGATCACCTGTTCTTCGGTTGCACTTTCACGAATGCTATGGCTCGATTTTGGGCTGCTAAGTGCAGCCTGGTGTGGACTAATAAACCGTGGCTGGACAACCTCCGTTGGGCCATGAACCACTTCGGCGGTCGCCAGCTTCATCACAGTATTACTCGGTTTTCCTTTGCTGCCTTATGCCACCTGATTTGGACCGAGCGGAACAACATTCTTTTCAGGAATCAGTCCCGTGATGTCTCTGCCCTTAAGATGCACCTATCCAAGGTTGTTCAAGACAAAGCTATTACCATGCAGGGAGCCGAAGACAATCCCAGAAACAGAAGTATTCTGTCCTCTTAGGGCTGTTCAGTTTCCATTCTCGCTTGACTAGGGTGCCTCGTGGCGTTGGCTTGTTGTTATTGTCTGTTGCTATTGTTTTGTCGTTTGTAATCTTCTCGGGTTTGTCCGAGTTTTCCGCTGCGCATATTCCCGTAGACCCTGCACCCCGTCCAACATTTGTGTTGCTCTGGGTGGAGGCTTGTCTCAACGGGCTGTGCTTCGGTCTTTTGTAAGCGCTTGTGATTAGTCTATTCTATTATTAACTTTACCAAAAAAAAAAAAATTATCCCATAATAGTATGCCAATGAAAGGAGGTGGAGATGGATATAGTGCCATCATTATGTACACATGCGGATGATATGTGATTCATGACTCTTGTTCAAATGATAGAAGATTTTTCTAGCAAATGCACAGTACATTGCGCTTGCTTGAGTTGTTTAACCATCAAACTAGTTCACCGAACTAGAAAAGCCACCGTCATCACATTTTACAGTACGAGATTACACGCCAGTGCACAAATTGAGGAATAAGCATTGTGTAGGAAGCTCCTCCAGCGGGCAGGTGAAACTTAGTCGAGATGGTCTCCATAGCCAATCTTAGTATTGCAGGTGCAGGCGCCTAGTTTTATACGAAAGAGAACGATGCTTGGATGGCTTTATTGGCTCATAGAGTCCCTATAGTTTGTGTCACTGGTTAATACAAGAAAGTCATCTTGGAGCTTGAATCTGCAACCGTGGCAGATCTTCTGTGATTGCAAAGCTAGCAATACCTCGTCTCCATGCTGTTTTGATCGGAAGGATCACACCTCACTGCCAACAATTGACAGTATCAATACTGTCACAACGTCACAGATGAGAGAAAGGGGAATGTGAGCACGGATTGACCTGCAAACTACATTGTTACCTCCTACTCACTTTTAATTTCTGCAATTCTTTGCCTTCTGGTCTTCCAATCAAATGAGCTCGTGAATAATGTGGAAATCTATCGCTCGTTTCATTGTAATTATATATCAGGAAGCTGGGGCTCCAATCTTGAAATAAGATAGGTTTCAGTGACCACCACATCCGATGAATGCGTAAAACTCCGTCAAACTCCGATAACGAAAGATATTTGATTGTTCGACATAACCCTGCTCCATTAAAACTTCTGCTTAAACCATCTCTGCTCAATTTGCAACTTCCATAAGATTTTGATGACACGCCATCACGAGGAAGCGCTCCATCCAATGATTTAACTTTTGCAAAACGACGATCTTAAAAGTGTGGCTAGTTCTATTTTGGACTGGGCAACTTCCTGTAAGGGTCACCCTCTTCTTTACCAAACATTTATTGTGTGATCAGATTCACGACAAAGCTATTCCCTCGGTTTCAAGAAAGCGCGAATAACATGCGGAAAACCAAGCAACCAATTAAAGAACCTGACAAGGTCAAACTAGAGTAGCGGATCCGCCAGAAACACACAAGTTGCCAAAGAACACAGAAGTTTCAGCGAACACTCTTCAAAAGTCGATAGGTGAAGCATGATGGACACAGATCAACCATTGACCATCACTTCTCTCAACACATTAGTCACAAACTGCCCTCCCCAGCTGCTACCTTTGGTTTTAACCAATTCGACACAAGTTACATAGCCCAAATCCCCCCTAACATGAACTCTAACTTCTCGCAGCTCAATCTCCAATGGGAACTCATAGTTTCCCCATACATGAATCCAACTATCCATGACCGATTCATAACCAGATATGCCAAGGACACCTGGGTGTCCACAACAAACATGATCCCCTTTTGACCAAATAGCTTGCATGGCTGATAAATCACCATTTTTAAATGATCCGTAAAATTCAGCATTTGCCGCTAGCACGGATGCTTTGCTATCCTCTTGCATACTATGAAGCATATCCCTGATTTTTGCAGCTTTCGAATAGTTTTCCTCCTTAATGGCGAATTTCAGCTCCTGCTCTAAAATTTGCTGATCTAGTATAATGTTTTCGCCAGTAAATGCACTATCCCCTTGTTTCGCTTGACAAACCGTTGAAGAGAAGAAAGATGAATGGCCTCTAGGAAAGACTGCACCAAATATTGGAAAGGTTAGAGCTCGAAATAAGTGTTCAAAATTGAACAATATCGGCTGTAACATGCAATTTGCAATAAGCCATTTGCCAAACACAATTTTTATAGCCAAGGTGCAAGAAACAACTAAAGAGCTCTTTTTTTTTTTTTTAACCTCATTCAAGAGAAAAAACCTCCAAGATTAGTGACAGGAAACTACATAGCTAAGGTAACTAGTAACTACCAATACTTCCTGCGGAGGATTTATTTGACTCATCTATTTGCAAACTTAGACGACCGAGACGATCGTGATAATGATGATGCAGGGGAACTTACTTGGCTTACAAAATTGTGAACTCAGCCGACCATGATAATAACGAGGCTGGTAAGAGGTTACTACAATGTCCTCCATCTTACGAGTACAAGAAGAGGCGTAGTATCCTAAGAGGACGGAATGCTTTGATGTGCTGCAGTTCCTTGCACAAGTATTAGTACAAGGAGAAGACATCAATATGACACTCACCATTGAGCTGAATGACGGCCTGCCCGTGACTTCAGGTATCTGCTGCCACAAAGAAGACAACTCAACCAGCTAAAGATCTGATTTCACTGCAATAAAAAGTTTAGAATACCTCTTGCTTTCCAGCATACACATGAACACTAGCGACCCAGGTTTTGTGTGTTGATAAAATATTAGATATTGATCGACAGGAAATAGTGGACGGAAGAGTAAGGCCGAGGGGAAACTTGTCTGTTCATACTGTCATAGTGGAGAGAAGAATGTGTGTTGCATTAACCGTACTCCAGCTAGTTAACGTACTTCACCGCTTGGCATGAAACACCTGTTTTGCCAATGACTCAGATATTACAAAACCTTGAGGCGAGCGTATACGAGAAACCTGGAGGATCACTTGTCCATCAGGAATCCAGAATTAACAAGGATGTATAGATTAAATTCAGAGAGTTAAAGAGTACACAGTATCAGTACAAACAGAAAGATGTCAAACTTAAAAGGACCATCCAAAGCAGATGCTTTCTGGAATTTCATCAAGCAGGTGGTGGAATTGATGCCATCAACCGTTACTTAAGAAGATTCTATGAAGTGTATCAACTGTGCTATTTCATCAGAAAGCCAAAAAATTGAAATTTCTCGAATGGAAAATCATGGATTCCTTCTTGACACGGGGGCAGTGATCTAAGCCCAACCGACAAAAAGCGAAAAATTGAAGAGGAATCAACTGTATCAACCGCCAGAGTGCATACCGTCAAGTCATACAAATTACTTGCTGCTAGATGGGGGTGGGATTGTCCTCAAATCCAAGAAAAACTGAGAATATGGGTGCACCGCAGTACGAATAGAGATCGGAAGAACAAGAAGTAGAAAGCGGAAGGGAACTTTCGCTGCACAAGCAGAAGAAATCGCCTCGGTATGGCAAGTCAAACTCGCTAAAACTCGTTGGAATCCCGAGTTGACTCGCGGTGTCATCAAGTTCCTCAAATGCTGGGCCTTATCGCTTCTTCTTCTTTGTGGGCTGATCCAGAAAATCCACACGTAAGCGAAATTTTTGGTCACTATACTTTTACCTTGTTTAGATTTAGTCCATGTACTTTTTCATTTGTCTAAAAAGATTATTCCATTTTCATAAAATTTATAATCACGTCTTTTCAATGCCAAATCCGGCCAAACCCAGCCGTTATGGCCATCAGACCACATTGTTGACTGATGTGGATAAAATTTAGGCACTATAGATGCCCTCGGGACATCTATATTGATAAAATTTTATTCACATCATAGTTCGAGGTTATCCATTATGTATAGCATCTCTTAAAATTACTAGTGGATTTCAGCTTTATTGGTAGATTTTAGTTCGAGAGAGTGATTGTAAGTTTGATATAAGGTGTGAACCACGGTAGATCTGCTTGCGCACTCTTCAATCATTTGATCTTATTGATGCACTATTTTTGCGTCTGCCAAAGCTAATTTGCACACATTAACTATTATTGGATAGGTGACATGTGGATGAATGCTGTTAAACGACTATAGTTTACTATTAGAGACGTGTTAAAATTCGTGTAGTGCCCTTTGGCAATTTTGTTTCTAACTTAAAGAGAAATGATACATTACTATAGCCAAATCATGACCTTGGAAGCCGTGGTTCCCAACCATATGAACGTGGCTAGATAGGGCCAAGGATCCATAGTGTTAAACAAGTAAAAAAAAAAACGAATAAATACATTAAAAGTCCTAAAACTAGTCATTTGAAAAGTAATTGAGTCCTAAAATTTTAAATCATGCCCCTCCATCTAACTCCGTTCAAAATAAAACCCGGTTTGGCAAAGTACTGGTTTGACATGTTTTCCATCATTTGCTCTACTCTTGCGGATGCTTGGTTTGCTAGAAGATGAAACTCACATCATTTCTTATCAAGCAATTATGCATGAAGCTCAATGCATACAACTATCCAAACACCACACCAGACACATAACATACTTATGGTTGAGTGCGATATTTTGGACGGACAATCGTATTTAATTAAGTAAATAGCTTTCGAAGTCAGTCTCAACACAAAATTTGGTTTGCGGTTGAATCATGAAGCATATATATATATATATATATATAACCTCCCACCCCACCTTCCCTTCTCCATTTGCCACTCACCCTCCATTTTCCAAACGTGTAGCCTTTCTCCTTCCCCCTTCTCTATTTTGGATGATAACTCTTTTTGCCCCCCTCTCTTCTTTGTTTTCACCGCCCCACCATCCCTAACCCCCCTCCCCATCTCTCATCATCATTAGCACCTTCTCTTCATCTTTATCACCACTTCTTCTTTCTTCTGGATCTTCAAATCACCTGAGTCCCATGAAGCTCCCTTGCCCCGCCGTTCGTCAACACCGCTTCGCTCGTTCGATCTCCCTCTTGCTATGCTCGCGTACAAGGAAACAAGATTGGGAGTTGCGGCGGCGAGCCGCAGAGTTTCTTGCCCGTGGGAATGACAAGGTGAAGCTCGAGGTCGGCAAGGCGGTCGTGGTCGATTCGTGCAAAGAATCAATACGAGCTCGAGCTAGTGATGGTGCGGCGCCTCTCGTGATTGTTTTGCGCACGGGTTCAAGCGAGTAGAATTATAACTCGTGGACTTTTGATTGTTTGATTTAGCTAGCATGTTGTCTATCTTTGATGCATGTCGCGTTCATTGACAAGGTAGATATCCTTGAGTATCGGGTGAGTGGAATTGGTGAATGGATCGTTGAATTGGACGATGGATTGAGGTGACCGAGTGAGATAGGTATCGGTCCGGTTTCTATATGGTTGATTCACCTTGTTGCGGCGTTTGTTAGTTAATTGATGTACTTGGTTGTCAGATTAGAGAAACTGAAGGACGAGTCATCGAATTGTGTGTGGACTTAGTGTGGCCGAGAGAGTCAGAATTCGGTCTTGTTGACGAAGGACCTTGATTGGCTTGTATACTATTTTTATTGGCACGGTGGATATCTTGAGAGTAAGATTTATAGATTTGATGGAGGGATTGTTGGAATTGAGTGGCGATGAGTAGTAACTGAGTGAGGAATGGTTCCGTTATCGGCATGTGGTGTATGGAAATGTCTTGTTGCTCTTATAGGCATGATTGATGTCCTCGAGGGATGGAATGGAGGGATTGACGAATGGAATGTTGAATTGAACGGGCGTTTGAGTGTGGCCATGGATGAGATGGTTTGGTTTTGGGTCTTGTGGTGCTT
The DNA here is from genome assembly GCA_019149425.1 of Psidium friedrichsthalianum. Taxonomy (NCBI): domain Eukaryota; kingdom Viridiplantae; phylum Streptophyta; class Magnoliopsida; order Myrtales; family Myrtaceae; genus Psidium; species Psidium friedrichsthalianum. The sequence goes on from JAGVVM010003904.1 coordinate 18,744, forward strand.
AACGAACCTTGGAATGGGTTACATGTTTTTCCTAACACTTAAATGGTCTCCCTTGGGCACTAAAGTGAGTAGTTCAAAGTATAAGGGTTTGTGAGACAGGCTTGAACTGTAGATTGGTCGAGGAAGGTGTGGAGGCCGAGAGCATCTAGAGGTGAATATGGTTCATTTGTGGACGTCTTGGCGACAATGGTCCCTTGTATGGCTTATATTGCGATAATTGGTATGTATGCTAAGGATCAACATATTTGATCATTAGACTTTTACTCACGGAGTTTCGGCTCACCCTAATAACTTTTTTTTAGGTGCCCTAGCTACTTGAAAAGGGGTGGACGTGGTTGATGGGGTCAAAGGAGCGTGTTGGTAGTGGTTAATATGACGGGCGCGAAATACCTTTTTGGTTGTCTCCCAGTGGTTGGTTTCTTTGGATGTAAAAAAAATGGGTGTATATAATACTTAATATATATAAAAATGAAATGTTTTCTAGCTTGCCGTGTGTTTTTACTATCTATTATAAGTTGTAGTAAACCCTAAGAGGCCATAACCCCTTAGGCGTGCCCATCTTACGCATGCACTTGTCTGACAGTCTCGCTTGTTTAGTTATTAAACTTCCACATGCATCCTCTGATATAAATATATTAAGAGATTAAAGCAGATCCGATGAGTAAGACGGTGGCGAGCTTCGGGTGGGTCGTTGCACTTACTCCATCGTTATCCATCGTTATCCATTGTTACATTGGTCGATGGTTCATCTATACATGTTGAGGGAGTTGGTACAGTTCATCCAACTCCTTCATTGCCATTGTCCTCAGTGCCTCATTTTCCACAATTTCCTTCTAATCTCATGTCTATTAGTAAGTTAACCAAAGCTTTTCAATATTCATTAACATTCTATCATAATTCTTGTATATTCCAGGATCTGGCTACGAATAGGATGATTTGTAGAGGACGCGAGAAAGGGGGATTGTATGTGCTTGAAAACGCAACTTCCTTTGCATACTCTAGTGTTAATTCTCTACATCAGATCCACTATCATCTTGATCATCCTTCTCTTCACAGTCTCTAAAAATTAGATTCCAATTTTAAGTCTCTTTCTAGTTTAGAGTATGAATCATGTCAACTTGGCAAACTATATCGTGTTAGTTATCCACCTCGAGTCATTAACAGAACAATGTCCCCTTTTTTGTTAATTCATTCATATGTTTGGGGTCTGTGTCATGTGACCTCCAATTAGGGTTTTAGATATTTTGTTACTTTTATTGATGACTATTATATGGTTACTTGGTTATATCTAATGAAAATTCATTCAGAGTTGTTTTCTATATTTTGTGCATTATATCTAAAGTTTATACTCAATTTGGTGTGTATGTTAAAGTTTTTCATTCTGATAACACAAAGGAATACTTTTCTGCACCCTTTTCTGATTTTATGACACAATATGGTATGATTTATGGATCTTCTTGTCATGACACACCACAATAGAATGGTGCTACTAAAAGGAAGAATAGATATTTATTGGAAGTCATTAGATTTATGTTGTTTGAGATAAAGGTTTTTAAAATCTTTTGGTTTGATGCTGTTTTGATTGCATGCTATCTCATTAATTACATGCCTTCTTCTATTTTGCGAGGTGATATTCCCTTTTCTAAGTCTATTTTCAAATTAGTTACTATTTGACTTACCATCCCGTATTTTTTGTTATATCTATTTTGTTTGTAATTATCGACTTGGAGTATCAAAACTTGATTTTAGGGCTGTCAAGTATGTGTTTCTAGGTTACTCCCGTACTCAAAAGGGATATCGTTGCTATTCTCCATTACTGAAAAAATACTTTATAATTGCTGATATTTCATTCTTTGAATCCACTCCTTATTGTAATGTTCGAATAATTGTGTCTGAGTTAGATGAAGAATTGCATGTGACCACCACTTGGTCACTACTCCGGCTGTTTCACTATAACCTACATAGGAACCACCTTCTCCACAGGTTCATACTCAGCGTCCTCAGGCTACTAAACCCTCCCTCATAACTGATAATGTTTTATTTTTTGAATCCACTCCTTATAATGATGATCCAATAATTGTGTCTGAATTGGATGAAAAATTACATGTGACCAACACTTTGTCAATTGTTTCAGCCATTTCACCATAACCTACACATGAACCACTTCCTCTATCGGTTTATACTCGGCGTCCTTGTGCTACTACACCCTCACTCCCTCCTATCTCTACAACATCATCTTTCGTCCTAGATCCTCCATTAATTGGTCTTCCTCTTGTGTCTGATCTTGATCTTTATATTGCTCATCACTAAGGTACATGTACTTGTACCCAACATTCTATTAGAAATTTTATTTCATACTCTTATGTGTCTAATTCCTTTCGATCCTTCTTATGTACTGTTCTTATGTACTATTGAACAACATCATATCACCAAGTCTATAACAAAGGCATTACAAAGTTTTGGACGAAGGACAGCTATGGAAGAAGAATTAAAGGCTCTGCAAGTTAATCAAACTTGGGACTTGGCACCTGTTCTTTTCGACAAAACTGCTATTGATTGTGAATGAGTGTATGCTATGAAAGTCAATCATGATGGTTGTCTTACTCGCTTAAAAGGAAGACTTGTTGCGAAAGGGTATGCTCAGGTACGTGGTTCTCTTGCCCTCTTGATCTCTCTTACTGCCACCTATAATTGGTCTTTGTTTTCAACTGGATCTCAATAATGCCTTTTTGCAATCTTAGGATTTGGTTCTTAGGAGGAGTCTGGAGGACTAATTTGCAAATTAAAAAAAAATAATCTTTGTATGGTTTAACGCAATCTCCATATATGTAGTTTGGAAGATTTTCTAAAAATGTACTTTTTTTGGCCTGTTTAGATGTGACAATGTCACTCTTTTTTCTAAATATTTTTTTTTTATAAACAGTTAGGGAAAGGTAAGTTGTTCTTGATTGTATATGTGGATGATATTATCCTCATAAGAGATGACTTGGCTGGTATAAATGAACTAAAGATTTATCTTCAGAAGTTGTTTCAAACAAAGGATTCAGGAAAGTTAAAGTATTTCTTAGGAATTGAAGTAGCACAGTCACATAAAGGTATTGTTCTGTCATAGCAAAAATATGCTTTGGATTTATTCACTGAGATAGGTATGCTGGAATCAAAATGTAACAACCTAGGAACTATATCCTGTTATTCTACCCTATTTAATTTATTTATTATTTTACGACAATCTTTATTCTTTATTTGCGAAAATGTTAGTTGCTATCATATAGACATAGCAACTTCCAAGGTATTTATAAATATTCTTAGTTTTATACATATGCCTCAAGTGTGTTATACAATATATACTAACCTCCCTTCCTTACACTTGACTATGGCTTCTCTACCTCTCCAAACTCTTACTAAACTATTAATATCTCTTTCTCATCTTGACTCATGTACTCTCCTAAGGCATCACTCCACCTTGAAAACTTGACGTAGGGGTAGCCACGGTTCGGGAACCGCCAGTTCAAGTTTATGAATTAGCGGTTTCGGTTCCAATTTTGGATGAATCGGAGGTTCCGGTTCGGAACTGCCAACTGTTGGTTCCAAATAGGTTTTGATTTTTTTTAAAGATTTTTGAGTTTAAAAATTTATTTGTGATGAATTTATAATAAAATTGTAATTAAATTATCAAATAATGAATTATGAAATAAAAGAAAATAATGAATTATGAAATAATTTATTATCAAATAAATGTAGAGGAAAAAAAGGAAGGGGGGGCTTGAACTTAATAATTTATTATTAAACACTTACATATCTTCTTAGGGATAGAAAAATCAAATCCATGTAGTTTTCTTACCTTTGATAACCCATACTTATCTCATCCTCAATCATCGCTACTTATTTCTATATCGGTGGTGGTGTCTCCGTCATCAAAGAATTCGATTTTATTATTATGATCTATTTCTTATTGTTTATATTGAACATTTGTCCAATCGTCAACACAAGTTTGAAACTCCACCGATTTAGGAGTTAATTTTGAACGTTGTTCATCTAAAATATTGCTTCCAGCACTAAATGCTTGTTCTATCGCAACTGTTGAACAAAGAATTGCTAAAATTTATTTTGTAATCAGAGCAAAAATTAGGTATTGGTGGAATGCTCCTTCCACCAATCCAATATACTGAAATTTCTGCTGCCTTCAAATTTATCACTCAAAAGAAATTATTAGATAGTTTTCTATTTTAGAATTACTTCCTATTACATCCTTTTTCCTTTTTTGTCTTTTATCAAAAGTTGGTACCCTCTACTAATTTTATCTGGGTATTCACATTGTAAGTTACTAGATTGAGGTCCATATCCACTATCACCTACAATATTATATGTTTTATAAAATTCATTATAAAATTCTATTATTATGTTTTTAACATTTATTTCTATAGTTCTAATATTTATCATATAAGCTAAATATAAACATTCATAATATATTCAAACAATCACATAAATCATCTAATTTATAACGTGGATAAAAAATAGAAGCAACTAAATAAATAATCGAAATTTCTCTATAATAATGTAGTCATGTTGCTCTCATTATGTTAATAGTATCACCTAATTTACTATCATTTTCATTTTCTTCAAAACTCCAACAATATTAATACATTCTATTAAAAATAATGCGTAATTGGATAATAAATATCAGATAAACTATAAGTTACATTATTAAAAACTTTTAAAATATCTATTTTTTTTGCGACTATCCATTCTTGAGGGTATAAACTAATTTCAGATATATTATCTGAAATAAATATACATAATAAATCTTTATATGCAAAAGATTCATTAAGCAACTCGTAAGTAGAATTCCAACGATTTGGAACATATTTTGAAATTTTTTTGATTTTTTCCATTTAATTTACAAAATTTTGCCCATTCTTTCATTATTTAGGGATGTTTTCATAAATATCGAATTGTTGTTTTTATCGGGTTGAGAGAAACTTGAAGAGTTTTAACTATATTGTACACAAATTTAAAACATGACAAGCACATTTAACGTGAAAAAATTATCCACCAAAAGCAGGTTACAAATATTTTCAAATTCAATAATCGAAGCGGCATTTGTCGCGGCATTATCAAAATCAATTGAAAAATTTTATGAAGCAAATAATATTCTTCTAAAATTTACATAACTAATCTATAAATATTATTTGCCGTATTCCTATCATCAAAAAATCTAAATGCAATAACTCTTTTTTAAATATTCCAATCATCATCTATCTAATGATATGTTATACCCATATAAGAATCAATTTGCCAATGGTCACTCCAAATATTACTACCTATATGCACACGTCCATTCAAATTCATAAAAAAAAAAATTGTAAATATTTTTTTCCTTTCCTATAAAGATTTTTAATTTCTCATTTAAGTGAATTTCTAGGAACACGTTTTGTTTGTGGAGCACCTGCATGTTGTATAAATTGATTAAAACAAAAAATTTCACAAAACTAAACGATAAACGTTAAATGGAAATAAATTTACCTAATTCTTCTCTATAAGTTTTTTCATTAAAATGAAATAAAGGAAAAGTGTTAGGATTGACATACCCAGAAATTATTGTTGGCTAGTATCAATTCCCATTTCGGTTGGATGTTTCGACCTAAGATGTCGAATAAATGTTTCATATCCTTGTCAACCTGTAAATTTATATGATTTAGTACAATGTTTACAAACTAAATTATACATATTTTGATCTTTTACCAAAATCTTTAACTTTCGTGAAGTGCTTCCATATGATGGATGCACCATCCCACTCCTTTGTTATTGACATTTCTTCGACACACCGCTGACAGTCAGAGGATGAAGATTCTCTTACGTGGGACTTGCTCCATATTTGAGAAAATATAGAGTTCATCATCTACATCAACTCCCCAATCTGCATAATCATAAGGATTATGATAACTGGATTCTCCCATTGTGCTCTTACCTTTGCTACTTGCTCTACTTTCACTTGCCATTTTTTGGATATATAAAAACTATATGGTATAATGCAAAAAATATAGGTATGAAAAAAGAATTTGCAATATGAAATTATTAAAAGAGATAATAAATAAACAAATAAGAAATTAGACAATTGAGAACGTATTGAAAATTTGAGAGAATTGGGACTTGAGAGAATTTGAGACAATTTGTGTGAAAAAATGAAAGATGAAACGGGGGTATTTATAAATTTGTATAATACATTTTTATTATTATTTTTTGTGTTAGCTCCAATAGCGATTTCGAACCGCCAGTTTCGAGCCTGTTTCGATTCCGATTTCGCGAAATGTGGAACCAGGATCGAACCGTTATGTCCATGGGCCGATTCCACTTTCAATCAGAAAATCAGTCAACGGGCCGGTTTCAGTTTTGACCAATCCGATTTCAGCCCAAATCGGCCCGTGGCGACCCCTAACCCGACGATCAATCGAAATTGCATAGAGGACTCATGAGCATTCTTTCACCTACTTTTCAACGCTAGTTTCTACATTCATGACTTCCTGTTGGAAATATTCCATGTGTGTCAACAATCCAAATAGCGGGATGTGGTGAGGCCATATCAATTTCCCTGAAAAATAAGGAATGAGCATACAACCTAGTAGGAAAAGCACTAATTTCAAGATAAAGTAGAAGTTATAACACCTGATATCGTGAATCACAAAGCTATCCCGTAATTCATTACTTAAACATTATCAAGCACAACATGAGTTAGAATATCATTCACAGAGTCAATAAATACAACAGACATGTTTTCCTTTCACTTTTGCGCTCTCTATTCTCGAGCCTTTTTATTACTCAAGGTAACTACATATGACGTTTCTTGGATGTCTAGCATATATTCAAATACATACAACATAATTTCTTTCTTTCTTTTGACTTTAGTAACCCTATAATGTGAATTCATTTATGATTCCTTGACTTTACTCACGAAAGCGATATCGATCTTATCTAGCATTAATTATATGAAAGCAACATTGATTTTATCATAGTGTTAATTGCATGAAAATGACATTGTTCTTATCTCTTCATTTATTGGGTGAAAATACACATTGTTTTTATCCATTAGAAAGACCTAATTGACTTGGCATTAACTTTATTCTTATCTTTTAGAAAATTGAGTTGTCATTGACTTAATTGAATTAGCATTGACTTCTCTATTCTATTTTAAATATGATTCAAGAGCTAATTCGTCATATTATATTTTATAATATAATTCTCGAAAAGACCTCCTAAATAAATTAAGTAATAGTCTTCTTTAGAAATTTCAAAATAACTTTCTCAAAAAGTTGCGAAATAGCCTATTCTAAAAATTCTTTAAAGAACATGTCAAGAATATTTATTTTACCCTCTAACTATTTCTAGTGTGGAAAAAATTCCAAATGTCACACACAGCCTCTTGACTCACCCATGGAACAAAGAGTTAAATTGGTTATTGAAGGAGGAGAGCTTATTGATAATCCTGAGAAATATAAAAGATTGATAAGCAAACTGAATTATCTCATAGTTACTTAACCAAACATTGCTATTTCAGTCAATGTCGTAAGTCATTTTCTATCTTCTCATCATACATCTCATTGAGAATGGGATAATTTGAATTTTAAGATGCTTAAAGAAGACTTTGGGAAATATAATTGTTTACCAAATCATGGACATAACAAAATTGAAGAATTTTCTGGTGCTGATTGGGCAAGTACCTATCATTTGGGGATCAACTACTGGCTATTATATATTGGTTAGAGGAAATCTTATGTCATGGAAGAGTAAGAAATGAAATTTGTGGCCCGTTCTAGTGCTGAATTAGAAAAAAGCCATGGCACAAATGACAAGTGAATTAGTGTGGACTCAGCAGTTATTGATTGAGTTAGGCTTTAAAACTTCAATCCTTGTGCCTCTATGGTGTGATAGTAAGGTTATAATGTATATAGCTTCCAACCCATGTTTCATGAGAGAATAAAGCTTCCAACCCGTGTTTCATGAGAGAATAAAACATATTGAGGTTGATTGTCATTTTATTCGAGAGAAGCTGGCAAAGTGAAATGATTCTTCCCAGTCATGTTAGAATTGGTGAACAACTTGTAGACATTAAGCTAGGCATAATTAATATTAATGTGTCAGTTTGAGAGGGAGTGTTGGAGATACAAAGGGTAAATTAGTCTTTAAGACTCTAAGGCTTACTTAATGTATAAATTCTACTTTTTACTTTATAGACTTAAACAATATCCTCGTGCTTGGTTTGATAGATTAGTGATGCTATTATCAAATTTGGACTGAAGCGGTGTAAGGTATATCATTCAATTTTTAGCTCTGTCTCTTCAGCTAGTTGTATTCTTCTAGTGATATATACAGATGATATCATCATTAATGGTCATGATTCGGATGGTATTTGAAAGCTTAAACAATATATGCATATAGAATTTAGCACTAAGGATCTAGGACATCTATGATATTTTCTTGGTATTAAAGTAGCCTACTCACACGATAGTATCATTTTATCCCAACGAAATTATGTACTTGACATTCTTGGTGAGGTTGGATTTCGGAGTAAAGCTAGTCGATGCTCCTATGGATCCAATGTAAAACTTAATGCAGAAGACGAAGAATCATTACATGATTTTGCGAAGTATCGAAATTTAGTTAGCAGGTTAAACTATCTTACCATCATAAGACCGGATATATCTTTTACCGTTAGTATAGTAAGCTAGTTCACGAGTTCTCCTCATACTACTCATTGGGACCTTGTGCTTCAAATCCTCAAATATTTAAAGGAAGAATTATTGTTTAAGAGTTATGGTCATCTAAACATTACAAGCTTCTTTGATGCTGATTAGGCTAGATGTCGTATGGATAGAAGATCTACTTCCGCCTAATATGTGTTGCTAGGAGGTAATTTAGTTGCGTTGAAGATTAAGAAACGTGTAGTTTCCTGATCAAGCGTTAAAGCTGAATATTGAGCTATGGGATGAGAATTACTGTGAAGATTGAAATGCCACCATTAAATCCATTAGTGTTATGTTTTAATAATCAATCTGCCATTCATATTACACCTAATCATGTCTTCCATGAAAGAACTAACCACATAAAGGTTGATTGCCATTTTGTCCAAGAAAAGTTCAGAAAAGGGAAATTATTCTTCAACACACAGGACAAGGATCAACGCTGACATTACTACTAAGTCTCTAAGGTGAAATAGAGTGAGCTTCTTATGTAACAAGTTTGGATTATTTGATATCTATGTCCCAACTTGTTGCAACGTGTTGCTTGCTAGTTATAGTGTGATATCCTTGGGTCATAAAAGGGTGACGTCCCAGGCACGTCATCGACCCATTTATTTTTATCTTATAATAATTATACGCATGCGGAATGCGAAACTCCCCAAACAATCACCAAATAATAGGGATAGATAAGTAGGACAACAAATCAAACAATAACAACTAGCTCCACAAAAGATTACTATTTTCATTAGTAGATAATAGTTAACCCTACCGAATCTACAGCTTATACAACCCCATACTTCGGGTGGCTTCCTAAGACCAGCAAAAAGGACAATGGTTGGGACAGGGTTAACTTCATATCTATTCCAAAAGAAGGGTCATGGCACCTCGTCATCCATATCTGCATATCTCCAAAGTTACGGACCTGAAAAATATTTATCAACGACGGTGAGATATAAATATCTCTGTGAGTCAACGCCTAAGTCCAATTAGGGCATTGATTCACTCAGGTAACCTAAACAGCATGTCAACACAAAAGCAATCCAATTGTCACTCACATGCAATTTATCTTGTCTTGGTTCACACAGTACAATAATTTTACTTGACAATTATATCGCATCCCAAATCAAAGCAATTACCAGAACCATGCACACAACTCTCAAGCATTATGCAACATGCGATTTTCAGTTATTAATGGGCACTTAGCCCTGGCACACTAGGCAGTTGGTGCTTGGCATACTAGACAGTTGGTGCCTAGCACACTAGGCAGTTGGTGCTCTTCCGGCATAACCGGGTTTCGTCCCGCTCCGTCGGCGACGGTAACCAATAATCCGTGTTATTCCGATCGACACGGCACAGATATATCATGCATTCCTGTAAGGACTTCGGTCCGTCACAAGTACGACCGGCATCCGATCAGTTTGACGACACAGACTATCGTGCTTCCAATAAGTCGTGTGATTCCGATCGACACGGCACGAACTTATCAGGCGTCGTCCTCGGGACACCCCCGAGCGACGATATCCAATATGTGACCACACAAGCACGCCAGACAACCAATCCAATTATTATCTTTGCATTTAATTAAAATGCACACACGGTCGTGCTTAAAATCCGGCTCGAAGCCGTTTTCTTTTCATGCTCAAACACGAAATTTTGACTTGCATACGGTTACATACATAACTATCCATTAAATCACTCAAGAATAAATCAACAATAACAAGCAGATAAATAAATAATTAATCGTGAATTAGAAAATCAACAAATATCCATCCATCGATAATTTAATAAAGTTAACCAACAATTTCGTCACAATAATTATCAATTTAATAACAATTAATAATTTGGATCACGATTAATTAAAACACCATAATTAATTAATCAAATATTAATTAATTAATTTCGTCCAAATTAATTAATTAAAAATAATAATAATAATTAACCCAAGAATAATAACTATTATTATTTATCAACCCAAAAATAATTAAATAAAATTTTAATCAGTTCAGAAATAATTAATTAAATTTGTATACGTCTATCATCGTAAATAATTATTAATTAATAATAATAATTCACGGTTAATTAAAGCATCATAATTAATTAACCAAATATTAATTAATTAATTTCGTCCAAATTAATTAATTAATAAATAATAAGCTCAAGAATAATAATAATAATTATTATTTATCAATCCAAAATAATTAAATAAATTTTTAATCAGTCCAAATTAATTACTTAAATTTTAAGTATCCCGGCCCGCCTCAAA